>NDXA01000020.1:0-185970 GCA_002105455.1 Hemisphaericaspora xylofermentans | reverse complement strand
ATATATAGTTCTTATAAAATCAACAATAACAAAAAGTATACATTAGATTTACTTTGTATGTGTATGTGTGGATGTTATCACTACTACTCCATTATTGTTGTTTTAATTAATAAGACATGGGCTTTTATCTAGTTAGAGGTATTTGCGGGGGAAGATCTATTACTATTTCTTAGTTAGATTCTAAAGATACGACGAAAACCCGGAGGCGTATATGAAACTGTATTGTTCTTGTGTTCTTCGGTAAAAACTTCCGATGTTTCATATCAGCCCTGCTCGTTTAGAGTTAGTTTAGGTAGATTGTTAAATCTGGGCTCTCCCACACCCCTTTTTGAAATTAAGGTTAGTCCCTAGAAACTTTATATACGAGTGATGAGTGATGAGTTATGAGACATCCATCCATCCATATATACCAACAGCAAGCAGTGTAATTAAGTCATGTGACACATAGTACCTGTTTATAACCAAGTTAAATGTCAAACGCAAGAAATAAATTCGGAACAGTCGGAGATAAGTGTGTAAGTAATTACACAAAAGTGCATTTTCCTTTCTTCCGTGTCACAAATGACACCTTACATACATTTCTATTGTTTGTCTATTGTTGTTGTGGATGTCTCCCCCACGGCCAAGAAGATTTATATTAAGATTTAATAGGAGGAAGTGTACTATTTTTGTTTTGTTGGGGGGGGGGTGGAATGGAGAATGGAGAAATGTAAATAAACTCAGCCATTGACTCATTCATTCATTCCTTTATTAGTTTAGGTTAAGTATTTGGTATGTGGTAGAATTACGTGTGAATTAGATCTGGGGGATCTTTGTATGGAGGGGGGAGAGAGATCTGAGTATTTCTATTTCTTCTTCTTCTTCTTCTTTACATTTAGATAGCAAAGTTCATAATAATAGGTATATACATACATTCCTTGTATTGAATAGTCTAATCTAATCTACTACTCTTAAAACAGCATAGACTATCATCATCATCATCACCTAATCAATCAATCACAGTAAACTTCCGTATCTAACCGAGGCTCACTTAAACAAACAACCGCCCGCAAAAGGAAAAAAAAAGAATTCACGCAATTTCCATTCACTCACACCCAATTATCAATCAATCAATCACAGTCAATTATCCTTTTATAGCACGTTAGCCAGTCAAGTCAGAGGTAAAGTAGAAGTAAGATGGACACAACAGAAAGAACCAAAGTCTCACGTGCCTGTGACTATTGCAAAAAACGGAAATTTAAATGTAGTGGGAAATCACCTTGTGATCTATGCACCAAAAAATCAATCGAGTGTACATTCAGCATCATTGACCGAAGAACAATCAGACGCAAGAACAAAAAGAGAACTGTCAAGAATAAGACTGGGAAGGTGTCAAAAGATGATGGAAGTATCGATAAGAATATCTTAAAGATATTGGCGAAGAAGAATCATATACCTAAGCATTATCAACCATTGATGACTTTCCCGTTACATAAAGTAGATGCCAATACTCAGATCGATGAGGATGATGATGATGATGAGGATGAGATAGGGTCAGAAGGTGGGAAGAATCAGGTTGAACAGGAAATTGGACGCGATAATAATGAACGATTCACGAAACATAATCCAGGTGTTGGATTATGTACTGATGGTGATAATGGAATTTGTGAAGATGGAACCTGTGAAGATGAAGAACCAGAGACAAGTAGTATCCCCAAGAACCCAACTCAAAAAGAATTAGATAATTTATTATCAATAAATTCCAAGAAACCCAAAAACATCCGGGAATCTCCAAAAGTCCTCTATGATTCGTCTGGGAATTTACGATATTTCGGTGAAAGTTCCCCACTTGCATTCTTATTCGAATGTAAAAACATCTTTAAGGACCGTATTGGAGAATCATCATTCACTTCCAACACCAATAATTTCGAAATCTCCGATCATGTCCCCGAAGAAGATACAACATCATCCAATGACAATATTCAAATCCCACTTCCAACAAGAGAAATTTGTGATCATTTAGTTCATATTTTCTTCCTAAACATCTCTCAAGCATGTTATTTATTCGACATGACTCATTTCGTCCCAAATGTGGTTGATCACGTCTATGTCCATTTCAACAACTCCCCACCTGAGAAAATCGCATTGTTATATCTTGTTATCGGTCTTGGGTTAACATATGCTGAAATATCCCTGGACGATATAATCCACCAATTACCTACTTCTCCCCCCTCCCCCTCACCTAAAATGACAGGAAAGGCATATTTTGACTTTGGAATCTACTTAACCAAGAAATATATGAACAGTGGTAAACTTTGGATAACCGAAGCCGGTATAATTTCCTATTATTATTATCATGCAGTCCAACAAAGAAATACAGCTTGGTTAATGTTAGGCATGGCAATTAGGAACGCTCAAGCTTTGGGATTACATCGAAAATACATAAATGAATCATTCAACAATGGAGCATATGTCCGTCATCGAAGAAAATTATTCAGAAGCTTATATGTCAATGATCGAATTGCATCGATTATATTGGGAAGACCATTACTTATAGATGATTACGATTGGGATGATTTCGACAATGAAGATGACGTATATGAATCCGATAAGAATGGGAATCCGATAAAACTACAACGTATAACTTGTTTAATCGAAGCGTCAAAAATCGCAAGATTAAATGGGAAAATTGTCAAGAATTTCTATAATGAAGGAGTTATAAATCCATACAAGGCTGAAAAATTAGCGATTGAATCAAAAATCTTATCATTAAACCTTCCAAGAAATATCCAAATTGATCAAGTGGTTGAAAACAACAACCTCGTACCCCCACCACCAACCACCACCACAACCACCAATGAACAAATGATTAGAGATGATAAAATCCCATTATTATTGGTTCATTTATCTCAATTATACGGCATCGTCCTCCTATGCCGCCCATTCTTCATGTATCTAATCTTCCACAAAAAGAAAAAGAAATCCACCACCACCACCTCCAAAAAACCCAAATCCCGTCAAGATATCGCCATGTGTAATTTCTGCAAAGCAACCGTCAAATCCTCCTCCCTAGTCATCCAACTCATAGACTATTACATCGGCTACATCCGCTTCCTCCCCCAGAGAGTCGAATGCCACGGTATAATCCATTCATGTCTAATGGCATCCCTAGTCATAGGATTGTCAATACTTTATTTCGAATTGAACTCATATACGGAATCAGAAGGATATTCATCCAAGAAACAAATGGATTATTTGAATTCGGCAAAAGAAGTGTTTGAATTCTATAGTAAATCAAACCCCATGGCTACTAGGTTTCATACGATTATTAATGATATGCAATTCGCGTTGATGGAGAGGTTTGCGCTTGATATTCATGGGAATAGAATCAGTGAAAATGCGACTTCAGAAGCTACGTTCACAATAAACACCCCACCCTCCACCACTGCCACCTCCACCAAACCGACAAAACCTTCCACCACTACAGCCCCACCCCCTCAAATACTCAACCCCACCATCCCAATCCCCCAACACCAACCCCAACACCAACACCAACAATCACAACAATTCAACAACCACATCCTAAAACCAGACCCAACAGACCACTTCCTCCTAGACCCAACCCAATATCACGGCTTCAACGAAGACTACGACAATTTCATAGATTCCTTCGGGGCCCTCCTACCTATGGCTACGATGGGCCAGTCCATAAATTCACGGATTCCCCTCATGATGGGCTCGCATCAATTTCAAGGTATGCTTAACCACCAACATCAACAAATGGGGAGTTCGCAGCAGTCGTCGTCGCCTGCGACTTCGGATACTGCTTCTCCTTTGGAAGGGAATGGGAAGAGAACGGAAACGTTGGAGATGTTTATGCATACTGCTGGTACTAGTGGTGATGGAATGTATGATGGCCGTGTATAACGATGTTCGTATAGCATTTATAGTTATTTATAGTTATTTATTTATTAGCAATTAATCAACGATTATTTATTTCTTTGGGCCCAACCCCATGTATACTTTGTAGATAGAGCAGAACCTACAGAATAAATGACCAATTACAGAATAAATAAGTTAATAATATTATAAATAAATACAGTTGTTATACGTAGCTCCATATACAATTAAAACACACACAACCAACCAACCAATCAACAAAGCAATTATGATTCTCCCCAATAAATAAGTAAAATCTTCTCACAACAATCCAGATTCATTCTCAGTCAAAAACCTTCTAATTTGTGCCAAACTACCACCCAATTTCTTAAAAATACAAACTTTAATATTAAAATCATAAACATAATTCAAAACAATCTCTCCAATCTTTAAGATATATATCGTATTTTCCAAATTCCTTCTCCTACTATGATCCGACAATGGAGATGTTTCTGATCCATTAGAATTATTAGTGAATAGATGTAAATTTGTGAAATCTTGCTCCAATTTCAATGCAATACTTCCCATCGTGCTTGTTGCTGCAGCCATCTGGAATTTCAACTTAAGATAATTCTCAACCTTCTCCAACAATTTTAAAACCATACTGAATCGATGATTCAATGCAAATATTAAATCAGCATTTGTATTGGAATAATTGTCACCAACATTAGATTCATTCTTCTTTAAAATATAAATTGAAAAAATTGCCAAAATCGTAAACACATGGAATAACATCTGTGATTGAACCAAATTACTTGAAGAACTAAATTCTTCAAGAACCCTTATATGAATATTCTTCTCAAATGTACTCAAAGTATTCTCTTTATTATCTTCATGTAAATTATTCTCATCGGAAAACAACGCGACAATCTCTTTGCTTTCATTTAGGAAATTGCCATTGGTATTCAAAAATCCAAAATCAGTGCTAAACGCAGTAGTTTTGGAATCCATATGTTGTTGATGATGTTGATGGTGATGTTGATGGAGGTTTTCGGGGATATCTTCAGTCTTGAACAATACTAACCTAATAATCATAAGACAACAATCAATAATCTTCAAATAATCATAATCATCAATTGGATTAGAGGAATTACCTGGACTATTATCTATCAACACTTTATTAAAATTTCTAGTCAATTCATCAACATTACGTAACCAACTTTGTTCCTTAACCAACTTGAAATCAATTAAAGAAGAAATCTTGGTGAAATTTGCCAAAAGTACAAAATCTAACTTTTCAAAATCTTTATGGATTCTAGTATTTTCATTCATTGAAGGTAAGAATTTTGCCAATTCATCTAAAATCTTAAACACATCAATCTTTTTCATTTCTTGATATTGTTTGATTTCATATAATCCATGCACTAAACAAATAAACCCATATCTACTCATCTTAGATAATTGACCAATTATTTTTTGTTCAACCTCTGGAGAAAGGGTTTTATCAGGATTACCAGCTTTAGTTAAATTCAATAACAAATTCTTAAAGATTATTGGTTCACTCGAATTCAAATAATTCAGTAATGTCTTACCATTCTTCTGACCGTATTCTTGAAATTCTTGATAATTCTTAAATCCCCATAAAAATTCATCATCTTGATTGGATACACACAAATTATTCAAGTCATTCAGCGATAATGTTAATGGCACATTATACATCATCAACAAGAAATTAGTCAAACGATAAATCATAAACACAATTCTAACTTGCGATTGAATATTAATGTTGTTCTTAAATCTCATCTCATCATTATGATTACAAGAAAACAATGACATTTCAAACCCACTCTCATCAGTACCAGTGTGAACCTCAGATGACAACTTATTATAAATTTCTTCATCTTCTCCATTAATGCTAAACAAAATTGCCCTATTACTTCTAATACTGGTCTTTACCAATGAATTCAAAGCATTCAATTGACGAATCACAATATAGACATTATTTTCATTATCAGAAAACAATCCATAAATGACTGACAAAGTCAACGATTGAATTAACCACAATGGATTCACAGTTGAACTAGTTTCATTCTTGTCCTTTTTGCTCTCATCAGTGACTGAATTCTTCCGACTTTCCAAATAGATATGTATAGTTCTTCTTGAGGCTTCATACAAGTGTTCAGCATCATTTGTGTTATTTGCAAGTAATGCACCCATAGTTGCAATCAACAAAGGTAAACAAACTCTGGCACTTTCATTGTTTAAGTCTTCATTAGACGTCATATTCATGATTTCGTATTCATTCAACTTCGAAATATGGATAAATGGGAAATGAGTAAGAAAGATTTGAATAAATGTTGTAAGATAAAATTCTAATTTCTCATTGGAAGGAATTGTTGGTGTCATAATCCCACTGATTGGATACTTACCTAATGCTTTATTAATCATGTGTCTCATATGATTGGTGAACAATTTATTTCTTGAATAATTACTTAATCTTAACCTATTCATCATTGCTTGGTCAATATGTTGCTGTTGTTGAGATTGTTGTTGATTCATGTGTAAATCGGTTAAATTTCTATTAAACTCGGAGTTATCAGGTGGATGAACTTGTCGACTCATTAACATATTTTGTTGCTCATATTGGTTCATGTTAGATGGTGAAATCAAATTAATAGGTGAATTTGCATCGATACCTGAAGAACTAGCTGAGTGGCTATCAACATATAACGAATAACCGCCAGGTATAAATTTAGAATTAAAGTCAAATCCGTGATACAACTCATCAATATCATTAAGAAACGTTAAATCAAGATCCATGTTATTTCCAGTATCATGGTTCTTTAATTTATTCGCTTGGTCCACAGGTGATTCGATATCTTCTTGTCTAATAGGGGTTAAAGTCCGAAATCCATGTCGCGGATGAGTAAGTGGTGGTTCTGATGGTAACAAATTCTCAGGAACATCATAAAATGAATATCCGAAATCACTATAATCTTCCGCTTTAATATTGGCATCTTGCAGACCTAGTGTAATTGGTTGAGGTGGGGATGTTACATGAGAAGCTGGAGTGTGTTGTATTGATTGTGGTTGAGGTGGGAGTATTTGTGAATGTGGTTGCTCTTGTTGATTCATGGCATTTTTAATTTGATTTGCAATTACAGCTCCTGGCATTATGAACGACGAATCAAAATTGACACTATGAACACTTGTTGATCTCGTATCACTCATGTGAACCGACTCAAAATTCGATGAATTTGGATATGATGGATGATGGCTTGGAAACCCTTGAGTATTCAAAATTGGATTCGAATTATCAGATAAACCGGGTATAGAAGATAAGTTACCTAACCAATTCATTTCATCAGTAAATGAGGTTGGACCTAATTGAGGAGTAGAAAATTCAACATTCTCAGGATTTGGATAAGCTTCAGGAAATTCAGGATTACGAGAAGCATAATTTGCACCGGATTGAGCTGAAAACGAAGCTCCCCTTCTCATTCTTATCCCTGCATTAATTCTTTTCACTGCTTGTCTTTGTAAGGGTCCAGTCAACGAGCCCTTTCTTGTTGAGTTTGCAGTTGAACTGGACGATGCACGTTTAGGAGCAGAAGTTGTACCCACTACATTTGATCTCTTGGAGCTTGAACTTTTTGTAACTTTTGCTTTGGAAGATTTGACAGGGTCAACAGCTGAATCGAAAAGATTCAAATTAAACTCTACAGGATCAGTGTTTCCGTCCCCAGCTCTTGATATTGGTGTATTTTGTTCCGAATCGTCGTCTGCAATATCTCCGTCATCATCCTGACCTTGGGAACGCTTAATGGATTTTCTTCTTAATCTCGTGATTGCATCGGAGCACCCTGCATGTAACTTCTGAGCGTGTCTTAATAACAAATCCCTTCGACTAAATTTACGCTGACATACTCCACAACTGAATGGCTTCTCTTTAGTATGAGATCTTTCATGTCTTCGTAGATGTTCTAAACGAGCAAATGCTCTAGTACAAACTTGGCATACAAATAACCGTGGCTTTCCTGATGGGGTGGTACCATAAGCTGTTAGTTCTAATGGAATATTCTTTTGTTTCTTGCCGGTGCCGCTCGTAGTTGTTGATGTTGGAGAAGTGGCGGTTGCTGTTCTAGTTGTAGTATTTATTGAAGTGTTTGAATGATTGCTATTGGATCCATTTGGTGCTGAGGATCCATTGTCAGGATGCTCTGACATGGCTAAAGATGAATTCAAAATGGAGGAATCTGTTATGCTTCCTGGGTTTGCTGTATTATAATCCATATGAAATGATGGGTATTGTGCTTGAGAAATCATTAATTCAATAAATAAAATGTGTATATGTAATATGTCTTTATGTGTGTGGTTTGATAAGATATTGTTATCCAAAAGTTGCAAATGACCTTATCAGTTATACAAGTCAAACAATAATCTGGAATAGTTTTTGTTCTGTTTTCTCTTTTAAAACATATAAAATGGTACAGTTTCCCTAATGAATTGGTGATTTTGATACTCTTTTAATTGTGGGTAAAGTGTAAAAATCTCTATTGCGAAAATGAAATGAATGATTACTTCTTCCACTACCTGATTTGATGTTTCAAAGTAGTAATATCGGGTAAGACACACTTCTCTCTCTCTATAAGTTTTAATGATGATTGGAAATAATGGCCAGACCTTTTCGTTTCCTTTCCTACCAATACTAAGAAATTCCGGTAATAACGCTATTAAACTCCAATCAAAAAAAATGACTGATGTTTGTGACTGACAAAAAAAAATATAAGACGGTCTGCAATCAATAATTAGTTGAGTGTAATTGATTGATCCTGCACTTTGTGATCAAACAAAAAAAATTAAAAAACTTAGTTTGTTATGGCGTGCAAATACCAATTAATTATTATTTTTTTATCTCAATATAAAAAAAAAATGTCGGAAGCAAAAACCTTTTTTTGTGTCTGATAAATGATTTATCTTTTTTGTATGTGGGGGACTCTTCTTGTTCTATTGATAACTTTTCAACCAAAGAAAAAAAAAGACTAAAGGGCCAATAAAAAAAGGGGTGGCGTTGTGGGAGTTGTTGACAAACGTGTTGAAGAATGTTCAATCAATCAATCAAATGGTAAGGATTATGGCAGTATAGATCAATCAGTGATTGGATGTATCTGAACAAGTGTGATTATTGATGCTCTTTCGGTTGATATATAGTAGTCAACTCTTAGGGTTGTTGGTGATGTGTCGAAATGAGAAACTTGGAAAGGAAAGAGAGAAAACTTGAACAGTTGGGAAATTTGAAATTTCTTTCTTTCCTTTTGAACAAAAAAAAAAAAAAAAAAACTGGGGGGGGAGGAGGTACAAAACTAAAGCAAATCAGACACTTTTCGTTTAACTGTTTGTAATTAATCTTTTGTCTTTTTTTTGTTGGTAGCTAACAAATTGTCTAAAGTTTCCAATTGTAAATTCAGTCAGCAAGCTTTAGTAATTTTTTTTTTGGTCTCAAATTTGATTTACGGGATTTTGTTGGGGGATTTAGCTCGTTTAGTTTGTAGTTTGTTTGAACCCCTACTACTTACAAGTGGGAATGTCTACCAAATTTCTAAGTGTGCCAACAATTCACAACAATACCTCTTGATTTATTCATCTCACTGTGCCTTCCATCCATCCATCCGCTACCAATTGGGAGTAGTTGTAAGTAGTCTGAACCCTCAATAATGTTTCAAAAATGTTCTGGAAAAATTTGTGTCTGATTCACTACAGAGCCTGAAAGTTATCCGACACAAAAAAAAATTCACAACAAGTACTCCTAAAAACTCCGTTCAGGAACCTCAATGATGCCAAACTATGGGTCGTATAATGGATATATAATCGTCGTATAGTTTACGGATAGATGGTACCCTCTTGTTATTCGTATGTCCTTCTAGCCTTATAGTAGATTGCTGATGTATCAACTTACAAAGGAATCTGAATGTATAGATTATACGTCAAATTATTGGTTAACCTTAATATTTGTTGCAAAACTGTTGCAAAAACAACCAAAATGCGGCAGGAGCGAACAGAACAACCTGAATAAGCAGCCACCAACGTACAACTCGTTTTTAAACGACCTGTCTTGATAACGACTGATCAAGTGATTAATAGGCTATATAATTAAGTCAAGTGTTGAATGCTACTAACAAATCGTGCAAACATTAGAGAAGATTCAACAAGATAGAAATAGAAAATCATTTACTACAGACATTTTAAGTTTGGTTGTCAATCTGGAAATTGATTTAAAAACTATAGATTAGGGGGTCACATAGATAAGATTAGGATTGTTGTCCAATTCAATCGTTGATTGTATATGAGCAACCAGTTATCACACTTCTGTACCTCGGACTCAATCAATCAAAGCACTGAACCTATTCCTCTTCCACCATAGTCTATTTATCAAAACCCATTGGCTGCTTCCTCAGGATGAACCATGCGTTGTTATGTGTCTTCACTGCAGCCAGTGTACCTTTTTCCAACGGTATTTTGGTTTATATACGATGCACCACCAAACAAAAAAAAGTGTCTGACTTTGTAGTACAGTCTAAACACAAAAAATGACAAAAACCCTTAAATGTGGGGTACAGACACAAAAACAAATTTGAAAAGACATACAAAACTTTTAAACCTGTTCTCGTATAGCCCCACCCCTATTAAGTCAAGAAAAAAAAGTCCGAACTCCGAAACAATCCCAGAAAGTACGAAGAAAAGTTTTTTTTGAAACATCATGACCCTGGCGATCATCCCCCTAAACCAATGCACACATTACGCTTATTAGCGGATAAGACCGCGGTAGGAAGGGGGGCGGATTGTCAGTCCAATGCCCAGTCTAAGAATCACTGGATATGAAAGGATGAACGGAGGACATTCATTCGACAAGAAAATTTTCAATGCGTTCGGAAATATCCGTTTAAGGAAGACCAAATTTTCGTGGAAGGTTATTTTCTTGGTTGGGCTAACTGCCATTTGAAAATCCTGACTCCTATTCCGCATCATCATTACTTACTGTATAGCCGCGTGATTTACGTAGGTGTATGTCTCATATTCAGATGCTTTTGATTGGTTATCGGGCCATGCTCATCGAAATGGTTACAAGATTCATTGGCAATTTTCAACTTTCTTAAACTGTTCTGCGCAGCCAGAATAGGGATGAAACTTAAAAAATATTCGTCCAAAGGCAACAGATGAAATGGATATATGATGGTGCTTCAGATATGCTCCGAACAAATTCCTAGTCCAAAGTTTACAGAATACGATAGCTAATCATTAGCGAAAAATGAAATGAACGTCATAAACCATTCGTACCAGGATTGTTTAATCCATAAACTCCTTATCACATAACCACCTTCGCATACCCACCGCCTGGGTATATCATTGAAGCTGTCAAATGCTGGTTATTGGATAAAGCTGTGTATGGATTGAAACAATCAGGGTATGAATGGTTTATGAAAGATTGAAATCTTCAAGAAATTAGCCATTAAAACGATTTTCAACATAATATGATGATTGCATGAAAAGGATGGTGAATTCATTATAAGTTGGAATATTTGATTCAGATATGTTCCAAGCAAATTTCGGACCTGTATGTTTCAGAAGAAGGTAGCGAAACATTAGGGACAAATGGAATGAATGTCATAAACTATTCGCACCAGGAATGTTTCAAGCCATAAACAGCCTTATCACATAACCATCTTCCTATACCACCACCTGGGTATAGCACTGAAGCTGTCAAATTCTGGTTATTGGATAAGGCGGTTTAAGGATTGAAACAATCAGGGTATGAATGGTTTATGAAAGACTCAAATCTTCAAGAAATATTAACCTTTACAGCAAAAGTGTTTTCAAGATAGTACGATGATCCCGTGAAAAGGATGGTGAGCACAATACATGTGGATGACGTCTTCATCAATGTCAACAGATGATAACACTTACCACAGCTCTTTCTTTTAAACAGGAATTATCAACATTCCTCGAATTTAAAGACTAAAAAGTTAGTAATAACTTGCCCTAAACTACAAGCTACTTTAAGCTTATGTAAGAAATATTCTATACAGCATTTCCGTAATTGTGTCCTGCCATATATAAAACATGTTGTCAATGCTTTTCTCTATCTTTATGCAGATTTTGATTCCCACTCGATAGACTAACTTGAGTTCATGGTGATGATGATAACGATAATGGCAGTGATTGGAATGATGATGGGATTGTCAATCCATATTGGTACTCTGGACACGACCAATCACGTGATATTTAGTATTTTTCTTTTTTTTTTTTTCTGTTAGTTGTGGTGGTTGTGGCAATGTTCCATCTGGCTGTAGCTGCTGCTCACTAATCAATTTGATCAATAACCACTTAACACACTCCTTATACAGCCTACCAACCGTACACTATAACCACAACTAGAATTATGGCAGTCATTGAAATAGAATCAGAAGATCAGTTCACTCAGTTAACCAAATCCGATCCAACAAAATTAATCGCCCTTTATTTCCACACACCATGGGCAGCACCATGTAAGACCATGAACAGTGTTTTCAAAACCTTAGCAGAATCCAAAACCACCGACCCATCCTTGTTATTCCTTTCGATAAATGCGGATGAATTGTCTGAGATTAGTGAATTATTCGAAGTGAGTGCGGTGCCTTATTTTATCTTGATTAGAAATTCGACGATTTTGAAGGAATTATCAGGCGCTGATCCTAATGAGTTTGTGAATGCCTTGAATCAGTTTTCGAATTCTGTAGAACAGGGTCCAAGTTTACAACATCAACAACCTTCACAAACTGCTCAACCTGCTCCAACTAGTGCTGCACCAGTAGAAGAATCAGAAGAGGCACTTAATGACCGACTCAAGAAATTGACCCACGCAGCTCCAATAATGTTATTCATGAAAGGCTCCCCCTCCGCCCCGCAATGTGGGTTTTCGAGACAATTAGTCGCTATCTTAAGAGAACATCAGGTCAGATTTGGGTTTTTCGATATATTGAAAGATGATAGTGTTAGACAAGGATTGAAAGCTTTTAGTGATTGGCCAACGTTTCCACAATTGTATATTAATGGAGAATTCCAGGGTGGGTTGGATATTATTAAGGAAAGTATTGAAGAGGATGAGCAATTCTTTGAACATGCCCTCGAATCTGTTGCTTAAGAAAGCCTCTTGTTTACTGATTTTGTTGTATGTGTGTGTGAGTATATATATGTATAATAATGACATAATTTAATCTATAGAAAGTTCATTATTAGTTACGGATTGCTATATTCTTCTTTGGGAGATAAGTATATCCAATTCCGGATCCGACAGGAATCCATCTTCATCGGTATCTCCCTCACCCCTCTCATCATCACTCTCATCAATCGGATCACTTAAATACCCTTGGTCATCACCGTTCAGTTGTATATCCTCAGTAATTTTCTCAGCAATATCAGCCTGAAATTGATCATATTCATACATATCCAGACCCCGTCCTCCATCATTCTCCAAAATCGGTAGTTCCTCATCTGCATAAATCTCACAAAACTTCCCTCCGAGACGCGCATATCTATACCGTTTGGGATATTTCTTATTCTTTATACCTGGTAAGAAATACCCATCTATAAGATTCAAATCGGAGAATGATACTTCTGGGGCGATGTATTTCTGATATGACTTTATTCTACTCATTGTTCGTCGTTCTGCTGCTATCATTTTGAAATGTCTCGAGAATTTGATCTTTAATCTTGATGATGTGGGATTGGATATGTTTGGGATTTTACGGAGATTGACTCTGGTTGATCTGATCCCAATTTCATGAAATTGTGGGGTTGTCATGTCTGAAATACTTAAATCATCAACTATATTAGCTGCTATACCTATTGGATAATTTGAATCTCGAAGAATGTGATAGTTTTCAAGTAGGGATAGATTAAGTAATGAAAGATTGGTAGGGAATTGGGATAATACTTGTTCGACAGAATAGAAATCAGCATCGTCCTGGGATAAATTGGAGAAGCTTGATGATGAATAGATGATTTTCCCAATTGCATGAAAGATATTAATCTGATTTTCTCGAATGAAACTAGACAGAAGGTTCACATCATTTGGTAGTCGTTGTTGTTCGATAAGTGTATAAGTTGTCCACATTTGTAGATTAAATATCATAGATCTAATATCTCCAATCTTGTATATCTCATCCAAAAACCCATTTAATTTCGTCTTGGGAATCCTTTTAAACACTTCATCTTCCGATTTTATAATCTTCAATGCCAGCTTCTTCAAAAATCTAGTAGCTATCGAATTAAACCTAATAACTTCCACTTGTGCCACTTGACTCAACTCCTTCCCCAATAACGTATCCACAGTTAAATTATTCTCAATATTAAACCACATTGATTGGTCTCTTCCTCCTTCACTTTCATTATATTCAATCTCACTCAAACAAATCACAAGAGGAGGTAATTGTCCTTCATAATATATCCAATTCATCAACGCCAGTCGAAACTTCATTAACGTCTCATGATGATATACATTCGGCAATTCCTCAATCAAAACCACACCCAAATTCATCCCAATTTTATATCTACAATCAATCAAAAACTCATCAATATCATAATTTTCAAAATATTCAATCACAGGATCTTGATGAAATGTTGAATTTGGGAGTATCAATTCTTTAGCTAATAGTTTTATCGTTGTTGATTTCGAACTCCCTGAAGGACCAGTTAGGATTAAGATTCGTGATTTCAGGATTCCATTTATCATTGACATGAGTGAGGATTTTACCTGGGTTAATTTGGTGGGGTTTATGCATATATCTCCTGAATGTGTAGGTGCGTATTTATCTATCCATTGGTAAGCTGTCTCTGGTTCTGGTGATAATGACGTTTGTCGTGTTGTGATGACATTCTTCTTAGGCCCCGATGATGTAGGTTTTATGGGTGATTGTTTTAATGGGGATGATTGTATATACTGACTAAGAAATTCTTCCTCGTCGGTGTCATCTTCTATATCTTCAAATGATGACTCGACAAGTTCATATTTGGTTCTTTTTCTTCTTGGTGGTGGCATTTAACGAGATCATACATTACTATTGGTTTGAGTGATAAGATGTTGTTGATATTGGGGCTAACTGAAAAAAAAACTGTTAGTATACAAATTCATTTATTTAACTGTGAGAGATTCGTTGGTTTGAGTCAACTTGTAAGCAATTCTATATGACTTTAAAGTTATCTGTTTGATGAATGGTTGAGATAATGGTAAATACACCATAAGGCTATTGTAATTGGGGGAATTAAAATTACATTATAGAGCTTTTTATGGGTACGTACGTAGAAAGGCAGAGTGATGGTAGACCCAATCCAATTGTGATCCATTAAATTTGATTGACCGCCGATATTCAAATCGGATTCCAAACATTATTCAGAAATTGTTCAAAGACAAAATCCAGCTGCAATACCACTGGCATCAACTAAGAGTCTAGATGGTAAAGAAGGATTAAAAGAACCAAGGGGATGGTCTGTCGAAAGTAAATCTTTAAGTTTACAATCCAAACATACCGAACATCCTTCTTGAGTAAATCGGTGAATACTGCCGGAAGTATAGAAAAATGATGCAATGTATTGAGAAATATCACCCATGAATGAAGCCATTAAATCACTTTTCCATGAAGGTAGGTGTCAAATTTTGAATGACATGTGAAGAGTACAAATCCTTCCTTGGGAGATAATACGACCAACCCACTTGATCTTCGGTACAGCAAAGACGGACTGATTAAAGTTAATAATAAAATTGTTTAAGTAAATTTAACACCGTCTTCACATGCCCATAATGATCTTTCTTCGTTGTTAGAATAAATTAAAATATCGTCCATATAGCGTTTGAAAAACAGAACATCACCAAATAAATCCACTAGCGTTTTATGAAATGATAAAAACCACTGGGAATTCTAAACCTTGTAGCCTTCATAGATTCGTTTGTTTATTCACCTTGATGAACAGCTGACGTAAGATCAACATCAGAAAAGATAGTAGTTAGTCAAAAATACGATTGAAGTCTATGTCAAAGTCTATCTAGATGATGATATCTTAATTTTTTCTAACAATGAAGAAGATCCGGCTCCATGTAACACAATAAGATAAGATAATGCCTGGTAATAATTATATATGTAAAAATGATATATAAATTATATACTATCTAAACTAAATGTAAGCAATAAAAGGATGAGTTCTCTCTAAATAACCTGATAAATTAATTAACTTAGAGGAGATTTCATCGACCCTTTTATAATTGATTAATTGTGTTAATTAATTGAAATGAATGAAACTCAGCACAAAACATTTGTTCATTAAAATTACACCATTGTCATTGGCTGACTGATGATGGCCGTAACAAACATACTTCTTAGGGGTAATCATGTTCCACCAACAATGTATATAATTTTCAACTTATCCTTTTAGATAACATTCATTTCCTAGTTCAAATATGGGTTGTTATTAATCATCCTGTCTCTCTTATTTCCCTATCCCACATCAATTTAATTTCTCGTTCTCGTAGTAAATCCGGGGGGGGGGGAACTTGTTTAGACGAAAATTCAACATCGTAGAGCTTTTTCTATGGGTAATTTATTTGTTTATTAGTTTGAGGAGATGAATTGTATATAAGTACTTTAATTTAACAAAAGATTGGGCAGTTATTTACTCATCCTGAAGCATGGTAGTAGTAAAATGACTTAAAGAATGCCACACTTCAATACGAAAGTAGAGACTTCTATGGGTGAACAGCTATTGGAAACACGGAAGAAAGGCAAATACAATTTAGTGCTAGCTTAAGCAATTGAATTTACTTACATTTCGTTGAAATAGATCTCTTTTGTGGTTCTGGTATTACCAATATGTCTATTTCTAATTGTAAGTGAATAATTAGTTAGTTTGTAAGAATATTCTATGCATATCGCGTAGCTTAATTACAATTGAAGAAAGAACAATAAAAGTTGTATTAATTGTTTTCTATTGTTGCTTTGGAGAAACAACCGTTTTTATTGTTGATCTTAAGAGATGGTTGCCTGTTGATATAATTCTTGGTGTTAACCTATTATAGTTTAAGGTATGTGGTGAATTGGTTTCATAATTATCCTTGAAAACGTGTTAATACAACCATTTTGAGAGTATTTACTATGGTGTTCATAATGAAAATATAAATGCAACCCATTTTTTTGCAACAGAGATTTAACGGAAATTGTATTTCCTCAAAAGTGTTTACATGTTTAACAAGAGTAACATAGATGAACTTATAGATCATTACTATGTATTACTGTGAGTAATTGTTATTATCTATTGGATCAACTACAAGATAATGTAATATTTAATTGTATTGTGTTTACTGCTATGAAGGCTAATTATTGAATAATAACCGAAGTAATTAATTAATTTCGCCAATCATTCCAAACAGTAAACGACATTTGATGCTACCATGTGTCTTTATCTCTTGAGACATTTAACGAAAAAAAAAAAATAAATAAATAAATAAATAAAAAATAATTTAAATTGCTCATGACTGTTAAATGGACTGGACTGGATTTAACGGTAATTCCATAGACGAACCACCAACTGTCATACAAAATAAGAAATAGAATAGGATAGTAGTACTACTACTACTAAGGATAATAAAGAGAAAATAGTCACTCCAACTGATAGAAAAGAAAAGAGAATAGACATTATGCAATCACACTACCCGTATGATCCTAACTTTACAATAGAACCAGCATATTATTCAGATGGTGGCATACCAGTGTTTAAACCAACTATACACCAATTCTCCAATTTCTATCAATTTAATAAAGCAGCAAACAAATATGGAATGTCGTGTGGTATAATCAAAATCATCCCACCAAAAGAATGGAAATTGCAAGTGGCCAAATGTTATACCGATGAGAATTTAATGAAGAATATAATCATCAAAAACCCAATTGTTCAACATATAAATCAAGTGAGTCCGGGGATATATCAACAACAAAATATAGAACGACAACGGAAATATAATATATATCAATGGAAACATTTATCTGAAAATTACCAACCTCCAAAAGCTAAAAGGAAACAACCTCAAGAAGAACAACAATCGCAAGAACTGGAATCTCCTAGAAAACTAAGACAACAAAACCACCATCAGGTCTCGGAATATACCATAAATACCCAAGAATTTACCGATGATAGATGTAAAGAATTAGAATCGGTCTATTGGAAATCCCTAACCTATGCCGAACCAATGTATGGAGCAGACATGTTAGGTTCATTATTTCCCAACAATATAAAATCATGGAATATCGCCCATCTACCAAACATCTTAGATTTAATGGATAATAAAATCCCAGGAGTAAATGACGCCTACCTCTATGCTGGCCTTTGGAAAGCTACTTTTGCATGGCATTTGGAAGATCAAGATCTATATCTGATAAATTATATTCATTTCGGTGCACCTAAACAATGGTATCTGATTCCGCAACATCATGAACATAAATTTTATAACTTCATGAAGGATACTTTTAATGAAGAATATCTGAAATGTCATGAATTCTTAAGACATAAGACCTTTTTGGTCTCTCCTGCATTGTTAAAGAAAAATGGTATTGATGTTAATAGTATCATACATAGAGAAGGAGAAATCATGATTACTTATCCGTATGGATATCATGCTGGGTTCAATTATGGATATAATTTAGCTGAATCGGTGAATTTTGCTCTTGATGATTGGTTTGAATTTGGAAAAGTATCTCACAAATGTGAATGTATTTCCGATGCAGTTGCAATTAATATCAATCAAATCATGGCAAAATATTATGGAACTCCATATAATACCAATGATTCTTCATTATTATTATCTCCTCCAACTTCAATTGATGACTACAATGAATCAGATAAGGAAACAATAGAACCACCAACTGCATCTGCCACCGCACCACCACCAAAACGGAAAAAACGTAGAACTAGCACCACCACCACCACCACGACCTCAAATAAATCCAAACCGACCCCTACTACCCAATCAAAAAAATATGAATGCGATCTTTGTCCAAACAACTTCTCAACCTTCACTCACCAATCCCCACTCTTCAACCTCCTACCCGCCACCTCTGGTCCCAATCGTCACATCCATGAACTATGTTCACTAGCATTCCCAAAACAACTCCACCACACCACCACCGGCACCACCATCACCACCATCAAGGGCCTCGAAACAATTTCCAAATCTCAACGGAAGTTGAAATGCAACGTATGTAAAACCACCGCCGGGGCCTGTTTTCAATGCACCCATCCCAAATGCACCCGCTCATATCACGCGACATGTGGGATCTTGGATGGGGTGAAATATACTTCCCAAGGAGAGTTTTATTGTAAATACCATCATCGAAGCAAGGCTGCCTTCCCCACCAAACAAATTACGGAATTGGAGGAGGGGATGTGGGTTCAGTTTTCGGTCTTGGGGAGATGGTATTTCGGTCGGGTGGTGGAGGGGGGTGATAGGGGTGAGGAGAGGTGTTTTGTGGGTGTGTATCCTGGTTTTGGGGATGTTTTGGAGGTGGGGTATGGTGATGTTATCCTAGATTGTGATTCTATATTTATGAGTAGAAGGAGTGGTATGAAAGAAGAAGAAGAAGAAGAAGAAGAGGGGAAGAAGGACAATAATAGTGGTTATGTTGTTGGATCTATGAAGAGAAGAAATAGTAGTATGATGATAATTGGAGAGAATGGTGATAACCCGAGGTATAATAATAATAATGATGAAGTTTTGAGTGGTTCGAATAATGATGATCTATCACTAGATGTGAGTAGAACTAGAAGTGGTAAAATTTATGAAAAGTAAAAGTAAAGTAAAGTAATGAATGTAAATGATACTGTTTAGTTTGTGTGTTTTTGTTTATAACATGTAATTATCTTAACTTATATATATAAATTGTGTGCTAAAATGGATTGTAAGTCAATTTTGCAATTGTAAATTTTGCAACAACATTTATAAGTTTGAGTAAACTTACACGACCATAATAAACTTTTTTCAATCAACCAAAAATACAGTTACCCTACCAAACTCACACCCAGACACCCACCCACCCATCCACCCACCACCATCATCTTCATCACCGTAATCACATAATCATCAGACCACATAAATAGATATACACATACACACACCATGGCAGTACCAGAAAGAAGAAGACGCACACCAAAACCACAAGAACCAATCTCAAAATCCAGAGCATTAAACGCCTCAATATTAACCATCCTCACCATATTCCTCTTCATAGTCCTAACTATCCATCTTATATGGGCCATTCGAGTCATGTTAAATCGTCCATTTGGAAACTTGTTGAATAATTTAGTATATGGCCCAGGAACATTAGTTGCGAATTATGGTATTTGTTCAAGAATCATGAAATATATTAATACAAAATTGGTAGAAGATAAATTGGATGCTGATTATAAAAAGTATATATAGGTGGGGGCGGGGGGTTTATGCGTTCGTGGTGGTTATGTTGGATGAATCACAATAAGTGCGAAGAATATCATATTCCAAATCGTAGCTTTTTTGTTCAAATAACCAACTTTTCAACTCTTCAATACGAATAGGTTCAAATGAAAGAATTCGATCATACCATAATTGATCACCTTGGATCATATCGTTCAATTTTTGAAATACACAATCCTGAAATTCAACCTGATTAGTGAAAATAGCTATATTTGTTGGATATATGAATCTATTGATATTAGTTATAATTTCTAACATTCTATCCTTGCCTTGAACCGGTTTAAGTCCCCATAGTTTGAATTTACCACGGAGTGCAGTGGCAGTTAATAAATGAATATCAAATTGTGACAGATATTTTGATTCATGTTCACTGGGTGGTGTAGCGGGCACTTGTAGGATAGAAATATTCCCAACTTCACTCTCACTCTCACTCTCACGTTCTTCCAACTCATCCTCCTCCTCATCACCCACCTCGTCCTCATTTTCATCACTTTCAACAGGACGCGTTATCTCAACAATACACACATCCTCACTGCCATCCAGTTCTTCAGAATCAGACACCTGCTCATCCGAATCAATCTCTTGTCTCCTCCTCCTCCTCCTCCTCCTCTTCTCACCCACTCGTCGTATTCTGATCTGACTATTGTCTACTTCCACTATCTCTAGGGCACTAGATATTTCCAAAAACGTAGTTCTCATGGTTTTTCGAGGTATTTGAGTCCCAAGGATCGGGTATGATGCCGATATCGATTCGGATATATTGGACGCAAAATCACTTTCATCAAATAACTCTTGTGAATATGGTATATACTTCTTCTTCTTCTTCACTTTGGATTGGGTTGATTTCAGCTCCCGAAATTGAAATTCAGCGAGGGAGTTCGGAGAAGACTCACTATCATCATCAGATAAGGACGGCGCGAATAGTGGTTTCATAATTGATTTTCGTTCTACTGATTTCGTATTTGGAGTTTTTATGATTGGAGACGGTATCGTACTTGACAACAACTGTTTCGTCTTCTTTGTAGGAGTCTTGAACGGAGATATGATTGATGATTTTATCACAGTAGGTGATTGATAATTCTCCTTTTGAGAGTCATACATACTTGATGAAGTCGGTATTTCGATAGGTTGGGCCTGACTTCCTTTCGTAGGCGAAGTTATTGGTGTATTATTGATTGTGCTAGCTGTCGTGTCATACGCGTTTGTGTTTGATTTTACGTTCTTCATTGGCGAGATTGGAATGAAACGCAAACTATCAAACGAAATAAGTGGCTCTGATTCGCGTTGATGAGATTGGTCCTTATGATAAAACGTATCCAAGACTTCAAGTACCGGTTTTGGTCTTTCTCTCACCTCGATTATTTCCACATCTGATTCGGAATCCAGGATAATTTCATCTCGCTGCGTAGGCTGTTGTTGTTGTTGTTGTTTAATCTGAGAATCCGTTTCGCTCTCTGGTCTGGTCTGTGAAAGAGTCATCACAAATGGACTTGGTTCACGATATAGACCTTCGTCATCATTGTCTTCTATAGATGTACTTCCGGCAGCTGACATTTGATCATCATCTAGATCATATAACCATTTTATGTCTTCATTAGATAACCCCGTTTCCGGCTGTGAACAAGCTTGACTCCACATACTACTATTATCCTCTTCTAAATCTTTCTCATAATGTTGGATCTGTTTCGTTATGACCTTCAAAGTTTTCTTGCTAGTTGGTGGAAGATCAGGAAATTTTAATTTGATACTTCGAAGAATATAATGCCATTCAGATTGTGAAAATAGTTTAGATGTGTTCTTTTTGCCATTCGACATATCCAACTTCTTTAAATCCTCAACTTTGTTCAATCTCTTTAAGAACGCATCAATCTTAGTTTGGTTTCCAGCAAAATACAGCAATTTATCTTCACTGAATTGTTCCCGGACATGTTCACTCATAGATTGGTTCTTTTTCCTTTTCGTTCTTGATTTCGAAGTTGAAAGTGTCGGAGTTCGTTTCTTGGTTCCTGCTTTGGGTATAGATCTGATTTGAGTTGTTGTTCTTTCGTCGTCAGTATTTCTAAATGAACTTAGTCTAGATACTGATTGTGTTGATTGTTGTTGTTGGAGTTCACGTTCTAATAAGTCTTCATGACGACTTTGCATTTGTGTGGAAATGAAGTATAAAGATTGCTGGTGGTTATCATTGTCATCCGTCCTATTGTCTATTGAATCTTCGGTCATATCGTATCTCTATTCATTGCTTGCCCTGTAGAGACCTCCCATCATAAAGACGTGGTTGCACAATTGCTCACAAATAAAAACCTTTTGACGTAAATATTTTCGAATTGTCGCGTCACTCAACTTACACGAGTTTAGAGGATACAAAGAATTCCTACTTAATAGTTACATTACAAGAGTATATATCTAGTTAATTCTATATAGAGTGAGCTTGCTTGGCTTCTGGTTTGATCTCCCAAATGGACGTTCGTTTGTTATAAGATGCAATATCTTGTATAGTACTCTTCAACACCCCTTTCGTATAATCCTTAAATTCTTTCTTGGACAATTCAACCAACGTTCCAATTGTAAAATCATTATTTAGTTCAATAAACTTAATAAGATTAGTTAATACTTCTGGGTCCTTAATTGTCTTCTTCTGTGGAGTTAAGATATTTGGTTGTGTTGGGGTTGAAGTTGAATCGGATGTTGCAGAAGCTGAGTTCAGGGAAATTACCGTTGTAGCAACTGGAGGCTTGGTAGCTTCCTCATTATTACCACCCCAATAATTCTTAAACGGATCAATAGGTCCATCTATGTCAATTAACTTAGTACTGCTGAAACTGTCAAAGAACGATTTATTTTCTTCATTATTCCATTTATTCACAATCACTAGCGATATGAATTTCTTTCTATTTGATGTAGTAGTATCATTCTCCACAAAATCATCGTCTTCTTCATCTGGTAAAATGGAAACATCTTCCTCCTCTTCATCTTCGTCTTCCAAATCTTCGCCATCCTCATCTTCCTTATTCCATTCCAAATCAGAATCATACTCGTACTCAAATCCAGTTATATCAATTGCTAATGGATTCTCTATTATTTTGGGTTGTTGCGATTTATGTTGTTCGGAACACCAAGTTCCCATGTAAGGAGGTTTTAAATTCTCGTAGAAGCTAATGTATTTAATTGGAGGAAGAAGAGATGTCATTTCAAGCACTTGTTGTTCAGTAGTATTTGAAGAATTCAATACATTTATAATTTCTTCTGGAGTTATGGAAGTCTTTTTGGCTAAACACGATTCACATCTCAATAATTTAAGATAACTAGCAAAATTCGTTTTATTTGGTGAAACGGATTCCTTTCTTGATATTATAGCATCCAATTCTGCCTTAGTTTCTGCTAATGTTCTTTTGGAAGGATTGGTCTTAACCAAGGTCACGTTCTGTTGAACGAAGAATGGCAAGAAATCATTCTGATAACGCGTCTTTTTTAGTTCAGTTGGTGAATCTTCTTTTGAATTCTGGGTTGTATCTGCTTGTTTTTTGGGAGTTGTTGGTCTTATTTGGAAAAAACTAGAGATCTTCATTTGACTTCTCTCTTTCAACTCTTCTGCCTTTCTCTTCTCTTCCTCTATACGTTTTCTCTCCAATTCTTTAGCCTTCTTCTCATCTTCCAATTTCTTCTTCTTTTCTAATCTTTCTTTTTCTTTCTCTTGTTTCTCTTTTTCCCTTTGTAACTTTTCCTCTAGCTTCTTTCTTTCCCTTTCTTGCTTCTCTTCTTCTAGTTTCTTCCTTTTGGCTTCTTTCTCGTCTTCCAATTTCTTTCTCTTTGCTTCCCTTTCTTCCTCGAGTTTTCTTCTCTTAGCCTCTTTTTCCTCCTCTAGTTTCCTTCTCTTTGTTTCCTTTTCCTCTTCTGCTCTCTGACGCTTTGCTTCTCGTTCTTCTTCGAGCTTTCTCTTCTTTTGAAGTCTCTCTTGTTCTTTCTTTGCTTTTTCTTCCTCCTTTCGTTTCTCGCGTTCTTGTTTCTCTAATTCTTTCAATAGTTCACGTCTAGCAGCCTTATCTTCCTCATTTTCAATCTCCTCTATTTCTTTTGATGTATTCTTTACAAATTTTGATGATTTACCACTTGGCTGGTTTTCTTTATCTGATTCATCACTCATAGTAAGATCTATAGATTCTTCTTGATCTTGAATTCTTTTCAGGCGTCTAACTAGACGTGAAATATCTTGGGCTATAACCTGTTCTTGTTCAGGTGATGACATTGATCAAATCTATATACGTTCTAAAGTACCTTGGTGTATATGAAAGAGGAGATGGTTGTACCGTTTTGTCAAATGAAAAAAAAATTGAACGTTGTTTCCAAGGGGAGAAATTCATTTTCATTCAATTTGGTCGCTTAAACGCGTTTGTTTCATTTTTTTTAAAATTGCTAAGTTTTGTTTAAATTAAGTTTATTTACAACGCGTCTACTTCGGACTACATAATTTATAAGTGCACCTCGGATGGCCTGAACGAAAATAGATTTTGGCTCGTCCCAGAGAATACATACAATCGACGTATCCCTAGGTCGATCTTACACCATTTGTATGGAAGCTTGGATGTTCTCTGGTACGAAATTTGTAATCTTTTTTCGCTCTAGGATACAATCGTACCGTCCAAGGTGCGCTTAGAAGAGACAGTCTTTTGGGGAGAACTGTTTATGGTTCAGTTTAGAAATTCAATTAAATTTAACCTTGAACATGGCAATGGTCATCAATCAAATGTTAGGAAGCAGAAGCAAAGGATACATTTTAATATACACTTTATTCATTTATTAAGTGAGATCGTTTTTATATCCGTTTGAGAGATTTGCTATTTTACACTTTTCAAGTTCGTATTCTAGGGGACTATGGATTTTCCTCCTCCTTAGTTTTGCTTTTTCTAGATTCGTATTATGAATTCCTTTGGCTACAACTTTTCGACTTGCAATAAAACTCACACTCCATCAAAATCTGATATTGCAACCAAATTTTCAACTGTGTTAGGTAATTCAACGCTAAAATAGAACGAATGCATGCTATACATGTAACCTCTCGGGTTTGGTCATTCTGGACAGAGGGAAATAGGTACAATGTTATAACTTAGGCAACTAGAAAGATTAATTGCGCTGTCTGTTGGGCAATTGTCCTTTTGATCTCAATTCCTCATAATATTGTATATTTTGTGTATAGAATCCGCCGTCATGGAAATAGGTGTTGGTCTATTGTCTTAGCTCCGTTCTCAATCATCTCCGGTTTAAATTCAGCCCAAGATTAACTATGGGGTAGTTGGAATCTGATTGTTGTCTTTTGAACACATATGAATCACTTGAGTAGACAATATTGCCGGATTTTACCTCAAAAATATTCGCTGTAATAGTGCAATGTCCTTCGATATATTTAGATATATCCTTCTTCTCGCTCTAGTTTTTTTGCTTGGATGGACGTTATAAGGACAAGCAAAAATTGTGGATCTCAACATTTGGTAATTGTCTTACACGTCAGGGTTTGAGTTGCCATGATGATTGCTTCTCTTGTATTCCTAAGTGTGGCACTTTAAATGTGTACCTTCGTCCTATAAAGCAACAGGAATTGACTTCCTAAATGGGATTTTCCTGCTCAAAACACCGTCGAGCCACACCTTATAACCCCGATACAACAATCTGCTTTGAACAAAATGAACTCATTTCTGCAACAAAAATTATTGCGAAATTTTGTTACTGTGGCTTCAAAGCACACAGTTGTACTATAAATTCACTTCAAGGCCAAACTTAATTAAATCTTGGCAAGTGGGATTTCAATTGCTATAAATACTCTGAAATATTCCCCATCCTGTGGAATTCAAGTTGGCTGTGGTTTGATTGTTAAATGATTTGAAGATTCAAAAAATTCCACCACAGCACAGAACTTCCACAATTTTTAAATGGCTATCAAATTTGAACCACAGCGACCTCGGAAATTCATATACTACAAAATGACCAGCATACGTACAAGAAATTACGAAATAAGACAATGACTAGGTCATACTTCCAATTACGAGATGATACGTATCCGCATAGGTCAAGGATTAGTATTTCCAACGGTATAAACTTCATATCCAGGATGTCATAAAGAAGAGAAAGAACTACAACTTCAATCATTCTAAAGATGCAAATAAAATCTTCATTAAAATAAAAACCTAAAATCATTAAAAATATTACAAGAATTGAAAAACGACAAAATACAACCTTAACAATAATCAAGCCAGCTAATCTCTATAATCAGGAATGTCCAAGTGGAAGAATGGAGTGTTTGTAGCAACAGCGGCAACATAATCACCACTAGCTTCAACGTCATCAAGAATATTAACATAGTTGTTATCAGAAACTAACCCTTCTTCATAAGTACCAAAACCGGCATTAACTAGAGCTCTTCTAATCCATGGATTCAAAATACCTGAGAAATGGAATTCAACTTCACGATCAGCATAATTGTTCAATGCTTTACGTAAATCAATCAATGCTTGAACGGCAGTAACATCGATACTGGCAACGGTGGAAAAATCAAAATGAACAATACGTAAAAGTGGACGAGTATCTTCTTCTTGTTTATCTTCAACATCAGAATTCTTTTTGAATAACTTCCAACGTAATGGACCTGGGTCATTCCATGGTCTAGAACCAACATCACCCAAATTGTATGGCTTTCCTTTTCTGGTTATTCTCTTGGCTTCATCTGATACTCTATCAACTTGTTTAGATGCATTTGGATAAGTGAATGACTCGAGTGGTTTAAAAACAATAACACCAGGTGGTGCTGGAGTGACACGAACACCAGCATTAATATTTTGTTTGTTTAATGGAACCCATCTGGTATGATATTTGATTTGTGGAAGGTGGGATTGGTTGAATGTTTGTTTAACGTTTAATTTGGATTTATCTGTAGATTTGTAGCTTGCGCCATTGTGGGATAAAACTTGATGAATTTCTAAATCTTCAAGAGAAGAATCGGTATCAGAAGAATCATTATTCTCAATGATAACTGGATTGATAATTTCAGCAACTTGAACTTTACCTAAGAATTGACCATTTGGTTTAGCAACTCTGAATAATAAAATAGCAGCAGAAGCAGCGATAGCAAAGTAGATACCGTTTTCAATGGATGAGAAGATAGTGATAATCAAGGCAACTAAGAAAACACCACAATCAAGTGGACTGATTTTCCAGAATGACCAAGTAACTTTGTAGTTTGCGATCAAATCAGAAACAGCATGAATGATAACTGCACTCAAAACGGCCTTTGGAATGTAGTAGAAAGCGGAAGTTAAACAGTATAAAGCCAATAAAACAACAGCACCAGTAAAGATACCAGCCAATGGAGTTCTAACACCACACTTAGCCTTTAAAGCAGATCTGGAGAAAGAACCGGTAGCAGGATAAGCATTAAAGAAAGTACCGATTAAGTTGTTAACACCAATAGCAATAACTTCTTGATTTGGATTAACCTTATAGTCATTAATTCTACCGAAAGATTTGGAGATGGCAATATGTTCTAATAATAAGATGATGGTAGAAACTGGGATTTCAGAAGCCATGGCACTAAGAATACCGTCTGGGATAGTCATAACACCAACGTTTCTTAACCCACTTGGAACAACACCAATAGTACTGATAGGTGGTTTGAAAGTTCCTGCTGGACCATCAAAAGCAACTTTCTTTGGGTGGACAACACCCCAAGAAATAGCAGTAGCAACAATGATAACAATTGCGTTTCTTAATTGTTGGGAATAAAAGAACCACCATTTGTATTTTGGATATCTCTTTTGACCAAGTTCAGTACCATACTTCCAAAGATACAAGATAAATAATGAAACTAAACCAAATGCAGCATCGACAGTACTGTTTGGTAAGTTTTTCAAGGTGTTAATGATGACTTTATAAGTAGCAGTTCTAGTGTTAACTAAACTGTTGAAACCCATCAAACCTGGAACTTGACCGGAAATAATATTTAAAGCAGAACCAGACATGAAACCAACAACCGCTGGAATTGAAATGAATTCTAAAATGAAACCCAATCTTAAAACACCAATAGCGGCAGCAATACCACCACAGATTAATGATAAGAAGGTAGCAATTTCTGGAGCACTATACTTATCACCAAATTCAGATTGCACACTAGCAATAACTTTTGAAACTTGTAAAGACATAACAGCAACAGGACCAATAGAAACATCCTTTGAAGTTGCGAAAAATGAATAAATAAAAACACCAACGAATGAAGAATATAAACCGTATTGAGCTGGTAAACCAGCTAATTGAGCGTAAGACATAGATTGAGGAACTAAGACAACCCCAACAGTTATACCAGCAACTAAATCGCCATAAAGCCATTTACCGTTATAATGTAAAATCCACTTGGCAATTGGAAATAATGAAACTAAATAATCAAAAATTTGTTGAAATGGATTAGCAAAGAGTTGTTTAAACCAATCTAAGACAGCTGCTTCTTCTTCAATATATTCATGGACATGATAGTTACCGTTGTTGGTAGTGGTTACATGATCTATAGGAGGATGTTGACTTTCACGATCTTGAGTGAAGTCATGTGATCTTTTTGATTTAAGTTCTTCATGGAATAAGTCTGGAACTTCTGACTCTGGACCGTTATAGGAAGTGATGGACTTCACTGCTTCAAGCAAATGAGACATGGTTGTATGTTTTGCTTATGTTATGGTATTCAATGAATGGATAAGATGAAATGATAACCAAGATATGTAGATGGTAATCCTTGGGGGTTTATATATATAACAAAAGTTGTTGATAACTAACAATCGTATATTACTGTGTTTGTTTGAATGAGTCTTTGATTAATCAAAATGTAAGACAACAATACCAAATCAAACAAACTATTAAAAAAATTGTGGAGTGTGGATCTTCTGACGCTATTTTGATGTTGCAATTAAATCAGATAATATGCGAACTGTGGTTCGATTGTAGCAATTTATTAGTAGTAGGTCGTTACTTTATTGTCTTGTGCAGTTAAGAGGTGCCGTAAGATGTTGGTAGTTAAGGTGCAACGTTTATTAATGTACTTCAGGACTAAAACAGGAAGAAAGAGTAAACAGAAAAGGAAAGAGAAAGAGAGTGCTTGGGGAACGTGCTCGGTCATTCCTTGATTGAAGTTGGGTGGTTGTTCGACATCATTGAAGGATTTGCCAACCATCTCACTTGTTCATTGTTTGTTTGAAATTGAAAAACTGTGGCTACTAACAAAAAATAATCTAGTACAAAAAAAGAAATGTACTAATTAAAAAAGCCTAAAATTGATGAGATCACATGGACTCATTGATGACGAATATCAGCCCGTCTTAGATATAAAATTATCATGCCAAAGCTCCATGGACTAAGCTGACGCACCTCGGTCTTACAATACGGCTAGATCAAAAACTTGATTCAGGGTTTGGCAAAGAACAATTTCAAACGATGACTGCAAAAAAAATTCTTGGTTTATTCTTTGTATTTCTTTTCAATTTGCAGCCCATGAAATCAAATTCTAATCAAGTATATCCTATCATATCACATCATAGATGGTACAACTATTAAACAAATTGACTGTATAACTATCCTTAACCGATAACGGTGTTAGTGCGAGATATCACAAAGTAAACAACATTCGACACCTTGCGTTATCTAAAAAGAATTCATCTACTGCACTATTGAATTTGCAACAATTAAAAAACTAAACTAAAAAAATAGAAAAATTCACGTGACATGAAGCAATTTTTGCAATTTTGGTGAATATTGGCTGATCTCACGTGATTTTGATTGATAAGGATTCATATGGAAAAAATAAATTTCTATTTAAAAAATATATCAAACCTTAAAATTAAAAAAATAAAATTAACGTCAAACAAAGAATGCGCTTCTCGTAAATTGAAAAATTTGCAATTCACTAAAGTAAGAAATCAGGTGGACTGAAGTTCAATTCTTTAATTAAGTTCCCGATCACTTAGTTTATTGTTTTTGAGTCGCATGGTTAATAATAAGCGGACATCCCCAGTTTTATTTTTTCAATTATTATAACGAAATTGCTAGCTTTAAATCATAAATGATGACTTGTGGCTCGTGTAAATCAAGGAACGGCGCAAAACTTTTATTATCATCGTCGATCGTTATCTTTTTAGTCATCTTTACTGGATTGTTTTTGCTCTTGATAATTGATTGGAAATCGGTGGATACAATACACAAGGTTTATTTTTCAATTTAGTTCATCTCTTGTGTCGAAGTAAGGCTAGGTGGACCGCCTTTGTTTTACGTACGACCGCCTTTGTCGCAAATCAGCCTCATGTTGGTCAACCCCATCTCCTCGCCACATATTGGATTATAACCAACAAGGGGGACAGAAAATCATGTGCTTCCATTTTATTGGCATAAGTCTAAAGTGGGGTGCGCACTATATTGGAGTTTCCTCTTGTGAACTTCAATTCCTAGTATTAAAATTTTTACACCTATTTATGTTCTATTAACTACATTGCATCAAGCGCATCTACTTCTTCTGTAAATTTTCTTGTTCGATCTCATCAACCCATTGTCTATATTGTTGTTGCTGATGACATTGTTCTAAAAAGATCTTATATTTAGTCTTTAACAACTTTCTATCAGGATCATTATCGTCATTTGGGAAAATAACCTTACCTGGACCAGTCATCCTTTCCATAACCTTCCATAAATTATCACCTGGATTGAAACCATGTTGCTTTTGTTTTGATAATTCTGTTAATGGCTTGATTTGCATTCTACGCAATTGTTGAGAAATATCTTTTTGAACACTTTGGTTAGATCCAAAAGATAAGGTTTGATCATCATCTTCAGAATCTTCCGCGTCGCTCTTAGATACAACTTTTCTTAATGGAGATTGACTAAAATAATCACTGGGTTCGTTTGTTTGTTGCATATTGGAGTGTGAACCAGCAGCGTATGCCAATGTAGCTAAGTTTGTAGTTGAAGTGGCTGAAGGTTGAGTATATGGAGAAGGAATAGGTTCGTCACGACTAGAAACCTTGGTTAATTGGTCCAACGACAAATTAGATTCTCTCTTTGATTTACCTCTATGAGTAATGTATTCTTGTACTGAATCTTCTGCAGCAACTGCACCTAATAAGGCAGAACCAAACACAACTGCAGCATCGATATAACGAGGGATAACAATTGCTTTACCCGTACAGTCGGCCAATAATCTCATTAACAACCCATTACGACATTGACCACCACTCATAAAAACACATGTAATCTTGTGACCTGATTTTTCCATTTCTTCAATAATTTGTCTAGTTTGTTGAGCGATAAATTCACAAGCTGCGAAATATTGGATCGCTAAATCATTAATTGAACAATCCATAGATTGACCAATGATACTAGCTGTCATTCTTGGATCAGCAATTGGAGAACGATTTCCATGAAAATCTCCATAAAAGAACATATGCTTTGCTAAGGATACAACTGAACGTTCATGTCTATCAATAACCATATTTTCTAATGTGTGATTAAGATAATCAAACTTAGATACATTTGAGGCATCAGCAGCATGGGCTAATTCTTGTGATGCAGGATGAATAGACAAGACATGGGCCAATAATTGTCCAGTACATGATTGTCCACCTTCAGCTAACCAATATCCTTCAGCCATAACATCCTTATATGGACCCCAAACACCTTGGACAAAACAAGGGTCCTTGGTCATGGCAATATGACATGTAGAGGTCCCAGCAACAGCAGCTAATCGCCCACATGAGGTAAGAATTGATCCTTCAATATGGGATTCTTGTAATGCTGGGATTTCAGCCTTGGCCGCAACAGTACCGATCCATCCTGCATATGCATCAATAACTGGGGATGCAACAATACATTCAGTAGTTAATCCTAATTGTTCGGCTGCTTGGATAGTTAATTTTCCAACAATATCACCAGCACTTAAATATTTCCCATTCTTTCCTGGAATACCACCTAATCTTCTAAAATCGTCTTCAACCAATTCTTCCATATCAACAGATAATAAGAAGTCATTGGACCATCCAGTAGAAGAATTTTCAACACCTAAAGGAACAAAACCTTGTTTACACACCACTGAACAATAACTTCTAGTTTCAGTTCCAGTTGCTTTATGTACTAAATAATCAGGTAAATCATAAAACTTGACATCTTTAATTCCACCAGGCTTGTGATGTTTCAACCATTTCATCTTTGGCAATTCCATTTCAATAGACATCTGTCCCCCGACATATTTCAAACAAACATCCCCTGAGGCATTAATATTATCGGTTTCTTCTTGAGCACGATGATCCATCCATAAGATAATATTTTCATGATTATCACTGAAATCAGGTCCAACAGATACTGGTTCATCCTGGGATTCAGAAATTGCAACTAAAGAACAAGTAGCATCAAATCCGATCCCAAATACTTCTTCAGGTTGGACACCACTATCTCTTAAACAACTCTTGACACAATAACAAATGGCGTTCCAGATTTCAGTAGAGTTTTGGGTGATATGATTTGGTTTTATTTCATGACGAGTGATTGGTCTTTCAGCAAGACCGAGAATGATCCCATTGGTGTCAATAAGACAGGCACGAGCAGATCCAGTCCCAACATCAACACCGACATAGTAGACATCTGGTTGTGGTGGTGGGAGATTACCGAAAAAGGATGAAGAACGTTTGCGTAAATTGGAATAGGATCTTACCATCGTTAATCTTGAATCCAATTGATGATTATAGAAAATGGAAAAGCCGTTGTAGAGAATTAAAGGAGAAATAAGGGGAATATTTAAATGAATGATATTTAACAAACACCTGTTGATGAGGGATGTTGTATGCACTACCAAGTAAATTATTTGACAGGCGGAAAGAAAGGTGAAATAAACAGTGCGGAGGCGGGGGGGAGAAACCAAAAGCCGACAACGCGAAAAACAAAAAACTACACAATAAATTAATTATCGGAGGAACAATGGATAACAATTATCGGAGTAACAAAACTTTATTTATAGAATCTCATACGTTGGAGATTACTATCATCTTCCCGAGATATTGTCAGTTCGGTGAGATGAGAGTCTCATTGTGAAGCATGCTGGATTCTTTGTTAGAGCTAGGTGGATTGGATCTGTATTTTCAGGACTTTTGGGTAAGAACCATTTTTTGATTGACTGAGTACGTTATCATGTCTTTTTGGTACTTAGGGATTCTTTCGTCGCAAAGCGATAATTCTTGCTCTATGTCTGCGTGATCAAATATTTATGGAAAAAGCAAGATTGCGTCATATCGACTAGGGTTCCTCTTTTGGTTTCAAGACGTTTCAAGGATAATTTGATTCAAATAGTGTCATTCTAGCTCTTTCTCAGATTAGTGTTAATATAATGCCAAGAAGCAATTGGTACGAGACTCCAGATGAAATCTTTAAATCATCCCCAAGGACTTTTCTTAATTTGGGGTGCGTAAATTGGAAGCCATACTCGTTTCCCAGTATTATTTGGTATTATTATATTGTATTATTCTATTTCTAATGCAAGCTTGGTTAGAGTAGCAACGTTCTTTAAGCAAATGTCCTGATGCCAACAATACTTTGGTAAATGAAAGTTAACAATACTATTTCAGTAAGTTACTCCGCATCTACCTTACGACTTTCTGCAGCGTTGCGACAGCCGTAGTGACTGTCGTAACAACCACCAACATATAGAATTGCTAATCGTTATACCGCCCTTGCCCGATTTAACAGTGTATTTTAAACCATGTTCTACTTCTGATTGCAGGGACGGTTTGGTTTGGGTTTCCCCATAGAAGGAATTCCTTCATTCGCCATTACTCTAAATCCTTAACATCTACTATCCCAAACTTTCGGATGGTTTGGGTATCATCACAAACAGTCGACTCGGAAGCACACGGAGAGTACAAGGAAAGTATTTAGCAAGCTCGATTTCTTTTTCGTTCTTCTTCAAAATCTTTTACTCTTTTAAGAGCAGTAGCCACACATATATCTTCAACACATTTTACTCTCTTAAGGACAGTAGCAACACATATATCGACGAGGATATCTTGGTTAATAGAAAAGATACTTTCATAGTCAACACTTGTATCTGGAGGTGGCACGTTGTAAACATCATCAACCGCGAGTTCAGCGTAACCACGTTTGAAAAATGCTTCACCAAACACTCCTCGTGCGTTCCCATACATCTCGGGTTTTGGGAATCGTGCTGAGATTGAAAATGTTGTCCAAAATACACTCTTTAGATAGGGATTAGGTTTGCTCTTAGTTAACTTATGGTTGAGTCCATCCCAGTTATCTATTAATGATGGTTGTTCTTCTCCTAGAACGCAATGCTTAAATCCAAATTTAACTTCGAATCGTTTTTTAAAACCTAGACAGGGAGTCTCATCTATCCATCTATGAGTGGCTCCTTTGTACTTGTAGTCAACAATTGGATAGATAGAATGACAAAACACCATGAGGTCAAAATCTAGTTTTCGCTGTTCGGGATCTGGTTTGAAATGGAAAATATATGTTTTATAACCGAAATGTTGTTTCCACTCGACAGTACAGAATTCATAATAATCTCTATCGACATCGAATGGACGATCTGCAGTAGGTAAATATCTCTTGAAAGTTAACAATGTGCCAGAGCGTGGGTTTAAGGGAGTTGTTGCCTTAAGTATTGGGAGTCCAAACCCTTGCTTTTGTAAATCTCTTACTTCGGGTGCATTGTTCTTTTTGAAGGAATTCCATTTATCTGATGAATCTTTTGAAGTAAATATTGTATACTTCCCTCCAAGGAATCCGCTCTTGATAATAACGGTCCATCCATTTCGTTCCAACTCAGAAAAATACAATGGTGATGCTCCTAAATCTGTCGCAGTTTTCTTTTGTTCTATAACATTTGCATAAGTTGGAAGAGGTTCTTTTTCGTGCATGGTTGGATGATATAGTATATCTGTAAAATCATAGGCATTGATTAGTAGGGCATATTAATACCTTTCGCCTGTTGACTCAGAGCAGCTGAATAATTGTGGGGTGGGGCCGGCTATTGTTAACCAAAAAATTTCAGATTTGAATGATCAGTTTTCCAACATGTAGAAAATGTTTTTTATATTGGTTATTTGGTTACTTCATTCAATGGATAAACATTCGATCAGGCAAAGGTGAAAAGACCCATCCTATTCCTTCAATTCTGACTCTACTTAATAAGCGTAAATGAATAGTAAATGTTCTAATTAGGAATCTTTTACGTGCATTCACCATCCATTCTCCCCTTTATACGATTTGCTACGTTTTCTCAAAGGACCCCATAAAAGATTTGAGATGGTCTATTCTCAGTTCAACACCAAGTTTATTAGTTACACAATCCTAAAGAAACGTGGCTTTGTACGCACATGGCCTAAATGATCATGTTTACTGACTGCTATGGGTGGAACTTTTGATTGTACAGATGAATAAGCAATTGAATCGACATGCTGAACCCTTATTACCGTTAGGTAATTGAATTGTGGAGTTAGGATGGTACCAAACTCTGATCTGTTTGGTAACTCTAGGGTTGGAGCAAAAGTGATTTGCTGAAATATTATTTGGACGCAAAAATTTCAAACGCTTAAAGATATTGTTTGCTTTACATGTCTGTAGATGATCTGTTCACGGTTCGAGATACTGGAAGCCTTTCAATTTAAATTTACTATGCATTATGTTTCTATTTATAGATTATTGGTATTTTTTTTTTTTGCAGCCAGCTATTGTAATTATGCAGCAACACAAATCTACCAAAACTTCTTGTTTCAACTTCTCCAAGAAGTTTGACAATTTTGCAGCTTAACATAACATCCGTTTCCCAAACAAGGGCATTGTATACAGTATGTCGATTCAAACGCAATACTAGTCAATGAGTACCTTGATTGCTCTATGCAATATTTAGAAAATGTACGTGGATGTTTACAAAACTTGCATCCACGAAACCCTCTAGGGGAGAAAATAGATCATAATCAAGATGTTTATGATGAAAACACGTAGAGAGTTACTGTATATTTCACACCTGACATTTTCCTTAAACCGTTTGCCAATAGAAACAATATAACGTGATTTCCAGATGAAACATTTAACAGGGAACAATTGCTTTGTGTTGCGTTCTGATGTCGTTACTTTGTGCAATTACCATAAGACCTTACAATATACAGTGATATATTCCTGAATATAGTTATGGTTCCATTTCCCTAAATTGAATCGCCCATTCTCCAGAACTAGAATTGATCATCTATTCTGATCCGAACTTTTTGTTACAAGTTGCACGACTCAACTTTTCTTATCTCATCTCCCAGTCTCGATAGTACTAGTACGTATTTCCAAATAGTGGTTGTCTCATGATTAGGTAGATCTCATGACAATCTTTCATTATACCAAAAAGGGGGGGTTAATATACACTTTTATTACATAATATACAAATTTTCTTTCTATTGAAGTCCGGACCTCAAATTCAATTCTTCAATGGGGGATATTTTTCTACTGCCTCTACCAAAAAATCAAATTGTTCAGTATTTTCAATAGCAGCTCTTACATGAGCTGCACTGATTCTCTTTACCCCTTGTTTCTTGGCTTCTAAGATTGATACCTCAACTAAATTTGCCATGAAGATTTCCAATGCTCTTCCAACAATGATAGGAGTTGCTTGGGCAACTTTTCCAATTTCTTCATCACTTTGCATAATCTTCTTAATTCTAGCAGCTGGGAAATGGGTTTTTATCTTTTGAAATGATTCTTCTATTTTTTCTTGGGTGACTGTATCAGGTTCCGTCGATGGAGATTCGACAGGTGATTGACTTTGACTTTGACTATCACTGGCCTCTTGAGGAGATACATCTAGTGAGTTTGTGTCTTGTTGCTCTGGTGGCGGAGGAGTGTATTTATAACTATAATCGTCATCTGGATTGATTAATTGCAGTAAGTTTGACATTGCAGTGGATTGTTAAGCCGTCGTATTATCTCGATATTGTTGTTATTAGTGTTGTTCTCGATGAAGTAAATGTCGTCAATCGTAAATGTCGCAAACAGTTATGTGACATAAAAAAAATTAGTTTCAAAAAAAAAATGGTTGAAAAATTTCAAAGCAGATTTCATTTGTATTTAAATAATTTTTTTTTTTTTTTACTTTTAATTTTATAATTTTAGTCCTTTAAAATTACGTGTAAGAAATTTTACTTTTACGTAAATTATTATTTGCTGTTTATTCTTTCATTTATTTATTTACGGGTAGCCAAAAATTAAAATTTGGGATGAGGGTCGTGTGTTTTTACATTGACTTCATCCATAGATTGATACATATTTACATCTAATAGACTTAATCTCTAGTCCTGCTAGGAGCCCATCTTCTATACAATATTTCAGATACTTTGTATCTTCTAAACAACTCTCTAAACATCAAATTATCATCTTCAAATTCCCCATTGAGAATACTAGCAAACTCTTCTTGTGTTGGATAATCAACATATGCCAACACCAAGATTTTCTTCACTGTCCCAATAACTCTAGCTTTAGCTGCCATTTGGTACCAATCATACTGGACCGACTCTTCATTAGGTAATACCAAGACACAGTACTCGGCATGAATGAATGGTGGACCTCTTTTATACAACAAGAAATCTGTACCAAATTTAACCCCAGATCTAACACACCATCCCAAAGACCGGAAATGATGATATACAACATAATCCAAAATAAAATTATTATTAGAACGAATTGTGTTAGAATTTTCATAATGCAAGCAACATTGTTTAAATAAATCACCAACCGTATCCAACATCAGGATTTGAACTACATTTAAAGCAAACTTCAAGAAAAATGTTTCCACCGCTTGTAATTGTAAGAATTCTAACTGTACAATCTGACCATTCTCATCAACAATATCTTCATCTTCTAATCTTGCTGAAGGTGAGTCCGCATCTTTAGATACATTAAGTTGGGTGCTTTTCCGCATATCAGCTACAACATTACGCAATTGCTCCAATTCTTGAACTTCTTCTTGAGTAATCAACCCTTGACGAGTTCTTAACTCAAGTTCTTGAACTTTAGCTCTTTGTAATTTAAAAAGTTTTCTCTCGTCACGCCTTAACTTAGTTACATCTTCCATTGCAAGATCATTTGATGGTGAGGAATCGTCAAGTTGTAATCTGGCAATTGTACGTTCTTTCCAAGTTGGTTCAGAACGAGATAATACACCTTTACCAAAAAACCCTTGTTGCCAAAGTTTCATCATACCTTGTTCGTCGATCACTTTAAATATCCCACCTTCATAATGAACCGTAATGGGAGATATTTTCAGTTCAGGTACTGAGTAAAAGGAATTAAGTTGAATATATTTAACAATGTACCACACCCAAGAAATTGGATTATGAGGATACAAGGTAGGTAAGGTTACACCATAATAATCACTGGTTAAAGTAACTGGTAATGGTTTAGAATAAATTTTATTCAATTGTTTATTGTTACGTTTTCCCATTAAGTCATCTAATGTAATTGTTAGCAATTTTGGTTCTCCTTTTTTTAAATAAGTTGCAATTTGGAAACATCCAACTATAGTGTATAGATTTATGTAATATCAGATACCGTTGTAGTCTATTGAGAAATCATGTGCTTACAGTGACCCGAAGGTCTTCAAGACACTATTGTCATATTATCATCATTAAAATTTATATACACTAGTTGAACTCCTTACTGAGTTAAAAGTTAACATACTGGTTGTATCAAGTCAATTATCATGACTCCTTTAAAAAAAAGTAGTAAACTACCAAATAAGAAGAAAAGAAAGATGAGAAGTTAAATCCCATTCTTTATTTAAACAGAAAAATTTTCAGATGCAAAACCATAATCCGGGTAACGAACATTTGTTAGGTTGACCTTAAAATATTAATGTATCAAGGGTTTCTTGGTTTCTTGGTTTCTTGAGTGTTTACGTTATTTCAACAATGCTGCCACCTTCGATATTTAGTTTAAAATGGGGAGAATGGAACCAAATTTTTCATGGTTTCTTCCCAGGCAAGCCAACATTTCTCGAGAAAGATTATCCTCCATTGGACAATAAAGTGGTTATTGTAACAGGAGGGAACTCAGGAGTGGGATATCAAGTTGTTAAATCCGGTTCCACTAATGCTAAGATATACATATTTTCTAGAAATGAAGAAAAGACAAGACAAGCAATTGAAACAATGAAATTTGAAATTGCACAAGAATATCTGAAATCAACAGATTCAATAAACTTCATAAAAGTTGATTTTTCAGACTTATCAACCATCAAACCTGCGGTTGACAATTTCCTCAATCAAGAAGAAAGATTAGACATAATTATTCATAATGCAGGTGTGATGACACCTCCTCGTCACTCGAAAACTAAACAAGGATATCAACTTGAGCTAGGCACGAATGTCATTGGTCCACAGTTATTACAAACCCTTTTAGATTCCTTATTTATTTCCACGTCAAAAGGCAACAAGCAAAATGAATCGCGTATTATCTGGATCGGCTCTACTTCCCATTTCTTTCGAAACTGGTTTGAATTGGAAAGACCCCAACTATGAAAATTCCCTCAATGTTCCCTTGAAAGAGATGTACAGTCAGAGTAAAGCCCTTAATATGATGCAAGCGATTCAATGGCCAAAGCAACACCCTGAAGCAACTAATGTCGTAAGCGTATCTGTGTGTCCAGGATATTTGAAGACGGAATTACAAAGAAATGTGCCCTTTTTCACCAAGATCGGATACTCTCTAACCTTCCATAATCCGAGATATGGGGCTTATACCGAATTATTTGCGGCCTTGTCTCTGGAGGTAACTCGAGAAAGAAATGGAGAGCATGTAATCTCATTTGGGGAATGGGGACAAATTAGGGATGATATTAAAAATGATGCAAATTGCCAAAAAGTTTTGGGCTATTTAAACCAACAAATAAAACCTTATTTAGTTTAATAACAATATAGAAGAGGTGTTTGCTGCCAATTCCCTTAACTGGGAAAAAAATTAAGTCTGCCGGTCCCAGGAATCGAACCTGGGTTTATTCGGCCACAACGAATCGTACTAACCACTATACTAGACCGGCTTTTTTGTTGAAACTTTTAATTTCTGGTTTAAGTTGAATTCCCATCGTCACGTGACTTGATATTTATAAATTCTCCAATATTTAATGTTATTTCCTTGGTTGAAGTGGTAAAATTAAATATATAGCATACTATGGGGTTGGAGTATGTTTGAGTTTAGTTTTAAAGCTGTTTTCTTCGGTTACAAGGTGTTAAAAATTTTTGTAAATCTTGGTTAAATTTTTGTACATTCTTTCCAGCGAAAAGATATCAACCAAAAATTTGCAACCATTTTTTTAACATTCTGATTTAAGATACAAAACGTCGACTGATCTACAAGCAAAGGGGATGACTAAACTAAATACAGAAGCTCGCACGCGAACCTCTTGGCACGACCTTATAAAGGAATGAGGAAACCAGAGGAGAAAATTCTTTTGCGCAAACCAACTGATGTGGGGGCTCTATTCTTACCAGTTATTGGAGTTGCACATTTACACACGGGGTTCGCCGACCAGCAGTTGCAAACACAAATTTACACCTTTCTAAGATGTTTTACAGGCTTCATTTATACAGCAACGGCCGGGGGGAAGTACTAGTTGTAGGACTTGCTCGTATCTTGTGGAATCAATTTTCTCCTTGATCGAATGAGCGACTAGAACTAAAATTTGTTCCTTCCTTACAGGAACTTGGAATTGAGGATACTAGTCTTATAAGGCATATATACATCCTCACTAACTTTCACTTAGAAGTTGCTTTTCAACTTCCAAGAATACTGGACATATACATGTTTTTTATTGAATCTAAACTCTTCTTTAGTTTGTGGTCTTTAACAGTGTACTTGCCTTCATACATCCTCTTATCAATATAAACGAAGTTTAGCGAAAGAAATAAACCTTTCCAACCAAGAAGAAAACTGTCTACGAACAAATAAATTAAGTATATTAAAATAGCTTCTATATAAAAGATACAGTCATGGTGTGAAGTAGATCATTCACTTTCAATTTTTGTAGGCACTTCCAAATCTTCCTTGCTAGAATCGTAAAGTACAATACCATTCTCTCTAGCATTAGCTCTTTCTTGACGTTTATAGAAATATAAGACAACAAATGTCCATAAAATCAATGCAGCACCTGCACATGCAGTAAACGTAAAACCTTTCATGAATCTAGGAGCTTCAACTGTTCTCCAAACAAGAATTGAAATCCAAGCCGTTGATTGTTGAGCTAACATATTCATGGAAACTAAAACAACTTGTCTTTCTCTAAGATCTTTACGACAAATATCACCTTGCCACGAGTACAACACTGGTGCCATTGCCCAACCAAAATATTGTAAAGTAAACGCAAACCATTTAGCTCGTTCAGGAATCTCCCAAGCCGCTAATAGGGAATTACCCAAAATATTAAAGATTTGGGAAAACACAATTGCACCCCATCTACTGTTGAATAAATCAGCAAAAGAACAAACCAAAACTAACCAAACCAAACCAATAGCTGGGGTCAAAGCAGTATAGTCTTGTAAAGTTCCAGGACTAAATCTCGGAGTACCATCTGAGTTGGTAAGGGACTTCAACCACAATGCATATGCACCTGAAGCTCCATTAGAGTTGTTCCAACAGAAAATATTCCACAAGGACAAGACGTAAAAGTGCCATGACGTAAAGATAGATTTCCAAACTTTTGGATCAAAGAAGTATTTCACAGCATTTTCTCTTGGTTTTGCACTCTTTTGATCCTGTCTCATTCTTCTTCTTGCTATTCTGATATCATTATCAGAAAGGAAAATACTATAACAATCTTCAGGAGTACCTGGAATCATGTAGAACCCAATTATACCGACGGCAATGGAAATGATACCATCAATAATGAAAATCCATTGCCAAGCTTCCTTTCCTCCAACACCACCCAATGTTCTAGCAATGGCACCGGATAACAAACCAGAGGTCAAAACACCGAGATATTGACCAAAATAATAGAAACCCGCTCTACGGGCTACTTCACTGGTACTAGCTTTGAACCAAGATGCGAATAGTGCATGATAAGCAATATATGCTGGTGCTTCAAATGAACCAATTAAGAAACGCAAAGCTTTAAGAGTTGCAACATTTTCGACTCTTGATAAAGCTATAGTAAGGATAGACCAACAGATATCCAAAATTGGTAAAACATAGTTCAATGGAAGTGCATATAACACATACATGAATGGAATTTGGAAAACAATGTGACCAATAGAAAACATGACTTGAGTGTTGACAAAGTCATTACCTTGCATATTAATAGATTCTTTTAAACCACCAACGTAAGCATTAGTCAAATTTGTTTGATCTAAATACTTGACCCAATATGCCATTAAGGAGTAAACAGTCAACAACATATCAATCTTCAAGATAACACGACGCTCCTCAGGAGTATCATCATCATGAAACCATTTATACCATTTCCTCTTGTCCTTCGTTTGCTTGTTGACTCTATATTCATATTCATCAAAGAATTTCCACCAAGGACGATTCTTCTCATCACGGTATTCCAATGCTCTTGATTCTACCACTTCGATTTGAAGCTCATTTTTAGAATCTTGCTTTTCGAGTGGTTGTGAGGAGTCGGAGATATTTTCTGGTACCTCATTAATGAAATGACCAGATTCATCCTCATCAACTATTCTCCTTTGAGGCAAGAACCCCCATTTTAACCTTCCGTAATAAGTAGCAACTCTTCCCATTTTGTGCTAGTTTGGTAACGAAGGACTAAAGATGTACATTTTCAATAAGAACGAGACAATAGCTACTATTTATACTTGAGTAAAACGGAGTCATTATGCAAAATAATGTGGTCTAGGAGTATTGTAAGATACCTATCTTCCTAAAGTAACAAAATGAGTTGTTAATTAAATTCATTTTTTTTTACTTGTAGTATTAAAGTGGTGGCTGATAAAACAGAATTATTTTTTCTTGTTCGAGGGCAGGGCTTACTGTGGCTTCAAATGTTCGTTCGCTTATTTTAAATCCACGGCTATTGAACCCTTTTTTTTTCGAGAAATACCCTCCATGTTTCTAATTACATAAATCTTAACAAATATTCAAGAGAATAATCCATCCGATGAGTATCCTTTTGGGAAATCTGTGATTAATATATAGTTTCAACTCGAAATTCTAATAAAAATTAGAGTTTAAGCCGCTAACGGTTCTGCGTAAAAAATAATTTTGTAATTTAAAAAATATTTTAGTTTGCAATTTTTTATAAACTGATACCAAGTTTTCATTCAATGAAAATTTCGAAAATTCACGTGACTAATTGCAGTAGGTATAAACCCAAGAAAAATTAGAATGCCGTCCGGGATTATCCATTCTATTTTGTACTGGCCCTATTCTTATCAATGAGTCAACTATCTTTATGTTCTGCAGATCAAACTTTAACAAAAGCACTAGTTGCTTCATTGAAGTACATGAGAATGTCAATACAATTAATTGACAATTAATTCACAATTATGGCTCTAAACTACGTGATCAACGAAGCTCGAACCTAACTCTACCAATAGACTTCATCAAATTTGTTGAATTCTTTCCTAAACAAGCCTTTAACGTTATTGGTCAGAAAATAGAATTTACTATTTACTTGGCGAATTAGGAACAACATTTTAATGTATTTATTTGCCAATACAATAAGATCCAAATGTAACACTGGGGACCTAACAGGTTCAAATTGCCTACTCGAATAGTAGCAAGACATTCGAGAAAGATAGTAAGACAAAATTTACTGAATTCAGAGAACCTTAATTGTTGACAAAGCTTAAGCGCTGAGACGAAGACACAAACTGACATTCAATAATTAAAAGGTTCAGATCCGAATGAATCTATACACCAGGGTAAAAGCCTCGAGGGTTCAGAAATGATGAAGAATTATCATTTTTTTTTGACAAATGTTTCTGTATTAAAGTTCGTTATAAATGTATGTAAAGGTAAAATTATAAATTAAACTTGCAGTTACAACTTGTTTAACAAACCATTGAGGGTAATTTTCCAAACTATTTTATGTAGCTCCCTTCAGGAGTTGGATTAAATTTCTTGTAAGATCAACCATACTGTATTTTATCATACACTACTGACTCCAAGCATGGCTCACGTGGGAACCTGTCAACTTTATAACAAGAATTATTCAGAATTACATACTGCAAATTTATAAATTCTTGCAAATTAAGTTTTGCAACCCAATTGTTCCAATTAAAAGCATATTCAAGATTGCTAAACCCGGAGATGATTTCAAGGGAATTGCGGTGGAATCCGAGGGCCTCAGCAGAAATGAATCTAAAACCTTCCCAATCTGAGAAGTCGACAAATATCACTTTTAGTGTGCCTTGAGGTAAACTTCTAATAAATTCCTCGGTGAAGCTATTGTTTTCATTGATGACATATCCGTGTCCGTCTGTTTCTGGTAATTTGATTTCAAGTACTGAAAGCGATCTGAAATGGAGTGCAAGGTGAATCAATTCTCGGAGGTTGTAAGCTGATTCTGTTTGATTGATTTCAATACGAAGATGTTTGACTTTCTCAATATTAATCCAATTTAAAATTTCAAAAACTCTGATTTGTCTATCAAAATGCAACGATAGTCCGGCAACTGTGAAGGGAAAAATATTGAGTGAAAGAGTGTTAGAAGGATTAATTAATGTTAAACACTCCAAATTTGTGAACTTGTGCAACTCCGGTTGAAGATAACTGGATGAACCATTTTCAATTACCAAGTGTTTGACAAGAGCCTTTGATTTCGAATCATAATTCGCCTCCTGTTCATTAGCAAAGAAGTGATATTCCGAGATCGTGTGAATTTGATGGTGTAGTAACCAAGCTCGAGTGTCGTGGTACTTAATACGAAGAACTCTAACTGAAGCCCCTTGGGCAGCAATATGATCCAATGCCCTAATAGATATGGAATTATCACTAAATAAAATGACATGTCTGATTAATCCTGGTTTGCAGAATGCACTCTTAATCAATTGGAGAAACTGTCTCACGTTCATGAAATTACATTTCATGTGAAATTTTGAGTAAATACCTCTCTGAAACGGCAGGATCTGGTTTGATTTATCACTTTCATGGACGTATATATACCGATACAACCTTCTTCTGCAAGCATCAATAAAATGCCTATGAGTCAATTCCAAATTCAACACGTCTATTCTGTTCAAAAGATCCAATATCAGCATTAAAATATCATCTGGAAGAATGAAAATACCTTTACTAAAATCATTAGTTGGTTTGGATGAGGAAGAGTGGCCAACTAGTCTTTGCATTTCCAAACGGAGTTGGCGAACTTCAGAAAGTAGTTCCTTATCCATTGCTAGATTATACTTCTCTTTCCTTGTAAGCTATATGACAACCAACTCAGAAGTGAAAGATAGTGAGAATGTTGTTCCAAAAGTGAGAAGAAAAATGTATGGGGAAATATAAAGTTTGTTCTCTCAATTATAATTCGGTTTCTGCAGGGTCCAAATATTTTCGCGGCAACTTGCAACAGTTAAATTTATAACAACCACATGCATCTGAATTTCTGAGAGGAGTTATTTAGAATTGTACATTTCCAGTTCACAAACTGGATGCTACAATCTTAGAAACAATGCAATGAGTATTCTTTATTGATGTAAGCGTTCTTGTGTCCTTTTTACTACATAACTGGAACAGTTAACCGTTGATATCACTAAAATATTTTCCAACTACCCCTGCATATATTGTGCAATGCAACTGTACTTATTCTTCACTCCTTTAGCAGGACAAAAAAAACGAACATTAATTTAAAGGAAATCACGTAGGATCCAATGATTAATCATTCTATAAAGTCCCAGTATGGAATGAGAGTGTCTGTAGGAATGAAGAAATTACCATCGTTACTAGAACTTCTCGAACCATTGATGTGGAGGACCAAGCGTGGCACACAGGAACATCCGTGAATTACATACCTATAATTTATAATTAAAAGCTTAAAAACTATGAACTTTAAAAACCGAATTGTTATCCTTGGTTGTTGGCCACGACCGAAGAATGGATAGCCGAACCACGACAATACATACATGGAACTTCGATGTAAGTTGAATGCAAAGACCAATAAATCAGGCGAAAATTGTAGGAAGTGGGTAAAGTTGGTGAAACCCCCCTTTCACATATTCTCGGATAGGGCCTTTATAAACTTGTCCCAGAATTCCAGACGTTGAATGTGACTATAATCACGATACTTGAGGAAATTTGTGCTACGTGATTTAATCTCGAGAACCAAAAGGATGTTAAAATGCCTCGCAAACGCTACTGTATGTTCCTGGTTAAGGGCTAGCCATTCCCGTATTTCAATAAGAAGATGCCTAATTTTCGGCTAAATCGAAATATCCCACTGATGTTAGTCCTCTATCCAAGCAGAAACGATAATCCCACGACAGAGATTGGCCTGTGAGAACCGAGGAGCAGACAAATATTCCAAGGAATGCGAAACTCGCCAATTCCGACCGACCCTACTAAGTCAGCCCGTCTTTAACTACCGAATGGTTGATATTCGCCGTTGATTTTGCATCATACTCTTCGTCATATTCAATAGCAAAGTAGTGATATTCAGAAATTGTCAGCTTTTGATGATGATGTAACCAAATCCGGATATCTTGATATTTGACCCGAGTAAACCTAACAGTAGTTCCTTGTTCCACAATACGATCCAATATCGGGTAGATGTGTATCCAGTACTAACTAAAATAACATGTTTCGCCAACCTATACCTAGAATGTTTACTATCAAGAAATGGAAGAAACCGCTCTAGGCTCATATAAACACATTACATTTGGAAATCAGAGTAAATGCCTTGGTGAACTAGTAGAATTTCTTTGACGTAATTTTATATACTTAATCAATGAAATCGGGCAGGCATTCCTAAAATGCCTATATTTCAATGCTAAACACTTTATGTCAATTGTCTCCTCATTCGTCAATGGGAATGGAAAAATGAGTCTTTGGAGCTCTGATCCAAGCTGTTGATCTTCATAAAGAAGTTTGCCCTCCGTTCATTGAGTTACTCCACAAAACAAACTTACTAATTACCTTATTTAACACGCAAAAAAAAACCATACACTCCAAATGATTGGTAGAAACTAAAAAAGGTTACGTTGAACGTATAACATTCTCTAGACAATTAATCAACCATCCTCAACATACACAGATGTCACAAGATAGGTTTAATTGTCAGAAATGTGATACTCCATTGGAACTAAATGACGGTCTACAAAGCTTGAATGTATCACAATTGTCCCATTTAGTAAACAAGCGGCAAGATAAACAATTTGAAAAGGCAAATATCAAAATTTTGAAAGCCTTAGATCCTCAGGAGTATATACCACAAGTGAGGCTAGACTTATATAAGTACGTAAATCGAGATAATATTGAACCTATACAGTATCGGAATTATCTTGAGAGTGACGAGGAGGACGATGATGAAGAAGAAGAAGGAGAGGAGGGGGAGGAGGAGGACGTTGAAGACGGAGATGCGACTGCATCCGAGTTAGCATTTGGATCATCAGAATCAAATTCATACCTAGTATTAGATGAAGAAACAGCCGATAATAGCGACAACGAGAACCCCAATGCAGGATATCAAGAACGAGAAGACAATGAAGAAGACAGAGAGATTCAAATGTCAAGTAGGATAAAGACCTTAACCAAAATCTTTGAAATATTGTCCAACAATCAAGACATTGATCATCCATTATCCGAAGATTGTGCAAGTCTATTAATCGAGAACTATAAATTGAAGTTTGATCAGAGCCAAAAGGAAAAAGAGAACTACTTATCTTTCCTAAGGAAGTTAAAAGATAAAGATCATCAATTACATCTCTACGATAATGACACGAATAAAGAATTTAATTCAAAATTACTGCATGAAAACTTGGACATGAAGTTAACTCAATCAATTGAAGAGTTTAAAGAATTAGAACTCTTAGAGAAGACCAATTTACAGAAATTGAGAGAATTAGAAGATTCGAGGGCGGAGTTGGATGCACAATTGAAGAAATACACAAAGGAACTAGAAGACCTACAAAATGACGGTCTTGATAATATGCTTCGACTTAAGAACAAGCTTCAATTAGAATTAAACGAGAAAAGAAGTAAACTTGATCAAGCGAAGGCTACGTACAACGTACACCTTGATCATCTTGACAAATTACGAAATTTAAACATATATACCAAAATTTTTAATATATCATGTGACAAAGATGACAAGTATGGGACGATAAACGGGTTTAGGATCGGGTATAAAGTTGTATGGCCCGAGATCAATGCTGCCTTAGGCCAGATAATCTTGCTTTTAGTTTTCTTACTAAAAAGATTAAATTTGAAATCGTCCATTTATAAATTAGTACCGATGGGATCCCAGTCGCAAATCATAAAATTTAGTAAAGTGTCGTCTGAAGATGGAGGCACTTCTAATGTGAAATCAAAAACGGTATTGAATATGTATTCATCGGACGAATTTTCACTTGGGAAATTATTCAATTTTAACAAGCTTGACGTATCTATGATTTCATTGCTTGATGTAGTATCACAAATTGAAGCTCGATTAAGGTCATTAGATGCAGATATAGAGTTGCCTTATAGGATATCTGCTAGTAAAGATGCCATTGGTGGGAAGAGTATCAGAGTAACTTCCAACGCTGAATGGAGTCAGAGCTGTAAGTTTCTCTTGACTGATCTCAGATGGATGCTAACGTTTATAACTGCACACACATCCCCGAAGGATTTGTAAATGCACAACATTTTACCTTTTACACACCCTATTTGTTGCTCTTGCTCTTGCTTTGACTAATGTAGAAAACCTCCTTCTCTCTCAGTAAAAAAATGCTGCAAAAAAGTTAACAACCATCAAGGAGATATGGGACCCAACAGAGCAGAAATGGGCAACAGTGTGACCAATCAGACTTCTAGAGAAGGTAATCCATTTACTACTGCTTTCTCCAGTCCTGTCAGAACCTGGATGGTTAATGACACAAGCTCTATATTTAATTCATCTATGTCAAATGGTCCACTTTCTGATTCAAGGCTTCAGAATGATATTTCACTGGGAACACCATGCAAAAGGAATCCGATTAGAATCATAAATGAACAAGAGTTATCGAACGCTTGTAAAGGAGCAATCAAAAAGTCAATTGCTAATGATGATCATGACATATCTAGACTGTTTCATGATGGTATTACGTGCCCCTTGATTTTTCCAAAACGAAGTGCTACTGACACCCCAACACAAACTAAGTATCTCTTGAATGAACATGGTATTCCATTAATTAGAAGCTCTCCAATGCTTCCTAAAGTAAGCTCTACTGAAGTTGAAATTGATCGTGCTATTTTATCATCTGAATGTTCAAACCAGGATGATCTCCTACATGCTCATAACTTGTACAGAAATTTATATGGGGAGAGTCCAAACGAGAGCAGCAATAGTTCCACCGGAGAATTTCAAAGTAAAATGAATTCGCTAGGATCTGCAGAAAGTTCAAAGAATAGTTATTTATCATTGCGATTCCTTAATCTGAGAGCCAGACGATCTCAGCTGAACAAATTCAACGAACTGGGGACTACTGAACGCACTCAAAGAGATAATATACCCAATCAGGTAGAAAGAAGAATTGGCTCGAACAATTTAGATAAGTATGGAATGAAACGAGAAAATGAACAGAAGTACTTTGTAGTTTTGAAGTTGAAATCGCACAAGAAATTTATGCAGATATTGGGTAAAGGATACGTTACTCATGAAAACCATGTAGACTGCTCATCGTCGGAATCGATCGAGGTGAAACAAGAGGCGTATTCAAATTCAGATAACGAATATGTCCCAAACCGCAAGAAACACCTTACCAAGAGGAGGGCTAAAACAGATAATCTGAATTTGCAATATACACACGAAAAGAAGAGAAAGCTTGGTGCAAGATCTAAAACTGGATGCTGGACATGTCGGGTTCGGCATAAGGCTTGTCCCGAAGAGAAACCTGAGTGCAGTCAATGTAGAAGGTTGCAGTTATTTTGCGACTATTCCGAAACCCGGCCCCCTTATATGTATGAATCTGCATTGCAAGAAAAGAAGCTCAAGGAGATAAGGATCATCACTAATCAATATAAGAAGGAAACAGTGATTAAAAGGAAAAGAAGGGAAAATGGTGATAGATTCAATTCGAGATCAACATGAAAAATTACTTGAAAGTTAATTCCAACACAATAGAGGTATTTTTTTGGATTAGCAATTTTGAATTACAAACAAACACGTCTACACAAACGAACAATACACATCGGCATGAGAGAAAAAAATAGGCCACTAAAACTTGGCACGGTGACAATCAGCTAGATCCCTTACCAAGACACGCACAAAAAAAAAAAAGAAAACTGTTCAAAATTTGATCATTACGTTACTTGTTCAGATTTATCCTTTATCAAGCACTTCCTCAATTATCAAAGTATCCAGATGCTTCATGTTGTTATATCTGTGTTGATATGTCTTTTTAGCATATCCAATGCGTTCTATTTACCAGGTGTAGCTCCTACTGATTATAAAGAGGGTGACAGAATTCCTTTGTTTGTCAACCATTTAACACCTTCATTACATCACTCAAACCAAGGGAAGTCTCAAGCGGCCACTTATGTCTACTCATACGATTACTATTATCCAAAATTCCATTTCTGTAAACCAACTGGAGGTCCAAAGAAACAACTGGAATCATTAGGATCTATTATTTTTGGTGATAGGATTTTTAATTCTCCATTTGAAATTCAGATGTTGCAAAGCAAGGAATGTGAAAGACAATGCTCATCTAAATACAGCAAGCAAGACTCTGTATTTGTTAATAGAAACATTAGAGCTAATTACAACCATAATTGGATTGTTGACGGATTGCCTGTTGCAAGAGAAATCAGAGATGAAAGAACTCATAGTACTTTCCTTGGTCCTGGTTTCCCAATTGGTGTAGTCGACGCACAGAATGAAGCTCATTTATACAACCACTTTGATATTACCATTGAATACCACAAGAGAAATAAAGATACATACAGAGTTGTTGGTGTTACTGCCAGACCTGCGTCCTTGGATAGATCCGGACTTCCAGAAGATGCGAACAAAGATCAACTTTGTGACGGGAGCTTAAAACAAATCCAATTGAATAACCAGAAGGAAACAAATGTCATCTTCACGTATTCTGTGAAATTCCAGGAAAGTGAAGTTGCTTGGGCTACTAGATGGGACAAGTATTTGCACGTCTATGATCCAAAAATCCAATGGTTCTCCTTGATCAACTTCTCATTGATTGTTTTGATTCTCGGTATAATTCTTACCCACATTTTAGTGAAGACATTGAAGAATGATATTGTTAAGTATAATGAAGTCAACTTAGATGATGATATTTCAGACGAAAGTGGATGGAAATTAGTTCATGGTGACGTTTTCAGAGCTCCAAAGAGAAGAATGTTGTTATCCGTTTTGGTCGGAAGTGGAGTTCAAATTTTCTTCATGTCATCAGTCACCATTGCATTTGCCTTGTTTGGGTTATTATCTCCTTCAAACAGAGGGTCATTATCCACCTTCATGTTTATCCTCTATATATTATCCAGTTTTATTTCATCCTTTGTTTCTAGTTACCTTTACAGATTCCTCGGTGGTGATAACTGGAAGGCAAACATGATTATGACCCCAACTCTTGTTCCAGGTGTTTTGTTTGGAGTCATCATTTTGTTGAATTTCTTTTTGATATCTGTCAACTCGTCAGGTGCTATTCCATTGGGAACTTTAGTTGCTATCATCTCCATTTGGTTCTTGATTTCCATTCCATTGTCCGTTTTCGGATCCATTGTCGCCTCAAAGAGGAAGTTACCAGAAGTTCCAGTCAGAACCAACCAAATTCCTAGACAAATTCCACCACAACCATGGTATTTGAGGACCATTCCAATAATGCTTATTTCAGGTATCTTTCCATTTGGATCTATTGCTGTTGAAATGTATTTCATTTATTCCTCCATCTGGTTCAATAAAATCTTTTACATGTTTGGTTTCTTATTCTTCTGCTTCTTATTGATGGTCTTGACTACCTGTTTGATCACCATTTTGATGAGTTACTACACCTTGTGTTCAGAAAATTATAAATGGCATTGGAAGTCATTCTTTGTGGGTGGTGGTTGTGCTATCTATGTTCTCACCCATTCATTATTCTTAATGAACGGCGAAAAATTGGGTGGATTTGCTTCTATGGTTTTATATACTGGTTACTCCGTGGTAATCTCGCTACTTGTATTCCTTTGTTGTGGATCTGTTGGTTTCTTAAGTGCATTAGTCTTTGTTAAGTTGATCTACGCCCAGATCAAGATCGATTAAGGAAAACGAAAGATTTAATGATTGAATTAAATCTTTCCTATAGTTCGTTTCTTTAGAATCTTTATAGTGTAAATTCTTATATATATTAGTACAAATTTTATATATTTTAGTTATTAATTAAGTACCCTTACATTAAAAATAAAGAAATTAAAACTATACATAAAGATCCACCTTTTAATACCAACCCTCAGTATTTTCCAGATGGATAAATGGAAGAATTGAAGTCGTAAACCCTTGAAACCAATTATTTAAACTATGCTTAAGACCCAGCTCGGTCTCATTTCCAGGAATCATGTTTTGTAAATTGAAGTTAAATTTATAATCGTTGATTTTCTTTCGGATGATTCCATTTGAAGTAGTGCCCAATTGCAAGTTAACCAAATTCAAATTAAGCAAATTGAATGATATTGACAAATCATTGTTTATCTTACTGAGTCTACCAGATAACTCAGTTGTTGTTGAATGGTCATTAGAATGGAGATGTTCAGTTGACTGATTCAAATAAGCCAAACTATCAATGATTAATTTATTCAACTTGATCAACTTAAATAGCTGGGCAATGGAGATATTCAATAATGGATTCATTAAGAGTTTGTTGGTCAGGCTTTTTGATTGATCTTGGCTTGAAGAAGTTCCAGCTGAAGTTGACGAGGTCAATGCAGTCGAGGAACCAATAAAGTTAGCAAAATTCATGATTGAATTGGACAATTTTTTCACCAACCTGATTAGCTTCAAATTGTAATCCAGTAAGTTTTCATATACTTCCTCGGAATCGTGATTCAATGAGTCCTTAAGGAATGCATTAACTTCTAATAAATAGTTGACCAAGTCATATTTCTCAGTGATAAGAGTTACAAAATAACTTGAAAATTCATCATTTGATTGTGCGGAATTTATTTGAACTGGGCGCTCATAGGTACCAAAATTAAGTATGTATTGGTCTCTGACACTTATCAATTGATTGAGTAACTGTGAATTCATGAACAAGGAAAGACCAGATTTTATCGATTCATCATTCTCATTCAATAAGAAGTTAGCATTAGAATATAAAAATTGAACGAGGGAACATTTGCTAACATTTTTCTGGGAACCGTTACTAATACTATGTATAGTATCCATTATGTCAATAGAAAGATACAACTTTGCAAAGTATAATTCCATTTGATCATAATCAGACGTATTACTAGCATTTTTGTCATCTCTTTGACTTCCTACAAATTCAATAAATTTCTGCACAACCTTGTAATCATTAAAAACTGAACAAGTCCAAGAAATTCCCGTGGAGTAAATATCACCGTTTAATAATATCGTGTAGTTTATAATAACAATAGTACTGAAAAAGAATATCATTGATGCATCATTCATGGATATTCCCAAATTCATGAAAGGATATGAGTTCATTAATCTCAGTAATAATTCAATATTCTCATTAACGTTCACCTGTTTGAAATTATTCAAGTTGTTCAACGAACGGTTAAACATTTCAATAGCCCATACATGTGCTGAATTTTCATCACGTAACTGAGATAAGCTTATCAACAAACCTGAATCAAATGGTAATATTGGAAATGCAGGATGGAAATGATCGTAATAAAGTTTCAAATTTGTTTCCAAAAGATTGATAGGAATGCTCGAAGGGGGATACGCAAAGCCTTGCTGAGGATATGAAAATTTTTGAGATTGATTTTGCAACGGAAGATTGAAACCTGCTGGGAAACTTGGATGTTGTGCTGATGGAACAGTCAACACATTTTGACCCGCATACATATTTTGCTGTTGTTGAACAAAGTAATGAGTCTGACCAGCAGCATTTACAGGAGATCCAATCATAATTGGGGTTGTAGAAGTGGAATTTTGGAAATTCAATGTTTTGTTCATTCTTCCGTTCAAACTTCCTATCGAGCTTCTTGGGGACATCGAATCTTTTCTTATCCCTCCAAAAGGTGGGTATTGTGAATGTGAAGCAGCTGACTTAATAGAATAATAATCCTCACTTTCGGAATCAGAAACAGCATCACTATTGATAGACACAGATGGTTTTAATAAAGGTAATCTAGATCCAGTTGTCGATGTAGATGAAATTGAATCTATTGACGATTTCCGACGAAGTCTTGATCCTCCTCCAACTGAAGCACCTGATATTGAAGAATGACGCGATGAAGCTGAAACAGGCATTTCATAAGGCACTTTCCAGAAAGGGCCTTGTATGGGTGGACTATTTGGTTTACCGTTCATTGCTGCAACTGATGCAGCTTCAGCAGCAGTTGTTGTCAGGACATTAGTGGGTACAAGAGTAGATACTGATGTTGATGGTTCAGGGCGGGAAGCTAAACCTTGACTTGTAGGACTTGAAGGACTTGAGGATGATGCAGTTGGTATACTGCTGGAAGATGTCAATCTTTGCGATGTGGAAGGGTATGCTTTTGATTGAAATCCAAGTAATGGTGGTAGTTTAATTGGAGGAGAAGTGCTATTTGAGGGAATGTGTATTGGTTGTTGCGCCTGAGATTGTTGTTGGAAAACTAGAGGTTGATGCAGAGGAAATTGAGGAGCAGGAACAGCACTAATAGGAGGGGTAGTTGAATTATTACCAGTTGACTGCAATGGCACAAATGGTCTCGCGGAAGTTCCACCAATGAATAGTTGTTGAGGCATGTTCTGTGTATTAGCAACATCGGATTTTTCATCCAAATCTCGTATATATCCCTTGGAAGGCCCTCTTTTTAATGGTACACGTGAAAAGGTACATTCTTCGTTATTCTTGGTACAGTTATTGCAAATTTTTGTCACTCGTTGTAAACTGGAAGAATATTCACCATCACATCTAACCTTCTTTCGCCTACATGCATCACAAGCACGCGAAACCTTTGTTCTCTTTCTTGGTGGATTGTTCCCTTCATTGACAGATTCTCTAGCGCCTTTCATCAGATCTGGCGACACACTGTATTTTGCATCGGGGGTTGAATTGGTGTTGGTTGGCGTCATTGACATTGCAAATTCTCCACCAGTGTTGCTGCTATTATTATTATTATTATTATTGTTGTTGTTATCGTTATTGTTGCTGTTATTACTGTTGTTGCTACTACTGGGGGTAGTGGATGATGAATGATGGTGAAGGATGTTTCTTAGTGATCCCATAAATCCAACTGGTTGTTGTTGTTGTGGTTCGTTGGTCGTTGTTGACATCATGATGATTTTTTACAACCAACTCTCTTTTATAAAACTTGAAACTTAGAAAATGAGTTTTTGTCTGACAGATGATTGTCTGTCTGAAGTGTCGGAGCGAATGTCTCACAGTTTTATCCTCAAAAAAAAAATTATTTCAAGAAATTAAATTAATCTAAAATTTTGTGGGGATTGGATTGTCTTAATAACTGAACGAATAGGCACACTTCTGCTTAAAACAAATGAATAAGAAGTTGGTAATGGTACGGAAAAATAGTTGAATGATAGTACCAACTCTTTCTAATGATTCAGGTGATCGAGCTCCTATAAAAATACGCAAACAGAATCTTCCGATATGTTGTTGATCAGATTGGATAACCGGAAAAATTCTTGAGTGATTGGGGAAAAAAGGATATGATTGCTTCCTCCGCCTTTATTTTAAGGTTCTTAAATGTATGATATCTAAAATGACGATATCTACCTCTTACGGATTTCAATGAATGTTTATACTTTGATATTGAGTATGTAGTTGAAAAAAAGGCTGACCTCTACTATGTGGGTATTTTATCTTGTTTTTTAATTTTTAATAAAAAACTTGTATTCTGTTGGTGGGTTCCGAAGTTACTACAAGTTTAGCCAAGTAGAAAAAAAAATAAAAAGAAAAATGGAAAAATTTTTTTAATCATAATAAAATTATTTTTTTTTTCAGAATAAATTCCGAATGAGGAGTACTTACTTGCATACAAACATACATACATTCTTTATGTTAATGGAAAAATTTGCGTTGTAATTCACATGGAAAAACTCAGACCTTTTTTTAGATGATTTTCCTGAGATTCGTTTCTTTTCTGGATTAACTATTCATAATAATTTGAACATGTTGATTCAAGTTATGAACAGAACTAATATCCTCATGGATTAACTACTTCCATAGAGGCTGAGAATTTCTGCAGTTTGAAACCAGTCCTTTGTATTGGACTTTGTCTCTCAATTTGTGTGCCCCATCTTTTTATTTTCAATTAATTTACCTTCCGTCGCATGTTAAAAAATATTCTTTCTGGATATTGTTTCTGATTGTAGCGCAAATATGGCTTTAAAATAAATGTTATTGTACTATTTATTGTATCAGTAACAACTATTTGCGATGACAACTGCAGCGAAGAAGAAGCTTAAGGGAGTCAAGTTGTGATTTAGGAATTATCCTTTGAGAAAATTGGCTTAAATATCGGATTATCTCCACTTAAAAAGGGGGAAAGCTTACACCTCTCTTAGCTTTTCTTTAAAACCAATTGGATTCCCAACAAAAACCAGTGGGCGAATTACGCTCTTCTCATGCTTAATTTGCCTATACACTTCCATATTTTTACAGTTGATTCAACTTGAGGTTTTGTCCCTAACTATTTTCAAACGGAACAAAGATAGAAAAAGAATATTTTTTTGAATAAAGTCTACCTTCCCCCCACTTGTCCCGCACCTCACTTTGTTTCTAAAAAAAAAAAAAATAAAAGCACAAACCGTGTTTGTTAGCGTACCACTTTGAAGGACTGAACATTCTCACGGTGCCTAAATAAGAGTGATTGCAAGCAGAACAGAGAGCAACGCTTTAATATCAGGGAAAGCTACAATAATATAATTTTCAAAATTTTCTTAACCGTAGTATATTTGTATAAATACGTGTTAGAAACAGCATATAAAATTACCAAGCTCTCTCACAAGCATCTTATTCCATGTCCCATGATACCTCAAGTGCTTCGGAATATCTATAATGTAAGAAGCCACCGTAAACCCAGGATTGTTAAATACGTTTGGTTATTGATGTACAATAAACCTTAGTTTGGTCTTTTGTTTGATTGTCCCGGAGGATTATGGGTTGTTTTTTTTTGCCATTAAATTCGGACGGATATTCGCAATAACAATTAGGGTTATTAACAGAAAAGCACACAAAGACAAACCTAACAAGAATTAAATCTAAAATCAGGCAAGTGGTTGGGGGGAATCTTGACCGTTATACCCCACGCCATCACTTGAAAAACTGGGCTGGTTTGGCATATAGAATTTATCTTATCAAGAAAAACAGGAAAATATTATAACACTCCGAGAGGAGGTGCCACTCCAAGAAGCCTAAATACCCCTATAATGGGGTATCTTTATAGCACGAGGCTATAGTTTTTCTTATGGTTGTATGCAATCATACATTTTGTTTTTTAATTAACATCCGTGGAAAGACAATAAGTTACGATACAGCTTGCGTTAAGTTGCGTGAGCGGAAAAATTCACGGACCAAAACCTCCATTTTTATATGACTACCAAAGTTGGGTTATTTCTTCATGACTCTCTCTGAAACCAATTAATCTAATTATGCTATTTTTAAGAAGTGGTAGCTCGATGGATTGTGGTTGCTTCTGTAAGGCATCAAAATTCAACCATATTTTTTTTTGGCCTGATTTAAGTTTGGAAAGTCCTTCCGAAAATTAATTCATGATTGGATAGCGCAATTTTGGTGATACTCCGCAAATCAAGCAAAGAGAGTTATTCATTTCTGGTGACAAATAGCGAATGAAGGATAAATATGCAAGATCCACTCGGGGATGCTTCTCCATCTACCACGATGCAATCAAATGTGCCCAGTCACCTCGCGGATATTTAAAGACCTAATTTTGTTCCCATTGTTTAAATCCTGCACAAGAACAAAAATGCAACCTTAAAATAAAAAGAAATATGATTAATCCGAAGGGTTGCAAAACGGACAAAGTACGTTTTGTCCGAAAGGGTTACGCTCATTAAAGTAATCTTGGTTGCAATATTCCCGTATTTTTTCCAGCCACGAGCTGGGTAAACACCTTCACAATTGATGCAACCAGATTGCTGAAAGATATATAAATTAAATATCTTTTGAGATAGATTGATTTAAGTTCGGCGAATCGGCATTTTTTGACTACCGGGCGGGACATTTATGGAAACTCACATTGGCCAAAAGGTAGCAACAAACACCTAGCCTACTAGGTTCTGAACTGGAAAGTTGAATTAACAGTCAACTCTTCGTGATACTTACTAAAATACAGCTTCGCGTCAGGCATTTCCTTCGTTCTATTTTGTGCATTTTTTTGGAAAGATGTGCCCCCACCCGGTTAATTCACTAACTTAATATTGCAAGTGCAGAATAATATTGCCAAGTATGTCGTTGTACATCTTCTTTACGTCAAGTTTCTACTAATAATAAATAAATACATATAGTACACAACCTAAATTTACACATCTCAACCTAAGTATAACACTATATCCCATTCTCTAACCATGTCCATAAATCCCAACTCTTCACCAATTTTTCTCCTCTTCCAAACCTCATACAAAATCTGTTTCGCACGCCAATAATTTGATTGCGAAGTATATTGCTCTGTCCTTTTCCATAAATTTTGAATCAGTTTCTGAGTATTCGAATCCAAACTATCTGCTCCACAGATTAATAATGTCCAGAATAATGGCTTTACGTTGAAATATAATCCCGGGGAATTTGAAAATTGAATGAGTTGCTCAAGGTATCGGATAGATAAATGAATATGTTCTTGATAATCCGAAACGTTTGCTCTATCTTTAATTAATCGGTTATAATAGACTATCAAAGCTCGATGGAATGATAAAATGTTTAATTCTAGACATTTATGAAATGTGTTATTTTCCAAATCTAGGTTCCAATTCAGATCACTTATCTTCCAATTAATTAATCGATCTTCAATCTCGGCACAAATTTTAGGGAAATTCCTTGGGAATACTTTTCTACGCTTGAACATGTTTTTATGATTAGTGAGGTGGATAATTTCGTGGAAAAGATCGAGAAGGGATTTAGGAATACCATACATCATATATATGCAATTAATATCCACTATGGATGTGAATTGATTTATGTTGGGAGTAAACGGTTGTTTAGATTTAACTGGCATACTCGGTCTTTGTTCTGGTTCGTCTATTAGATTTACCAGGTTTTTTCTTTTATTGAAGCTTACTGTGAATGACATTGGTTCGTATACCTGTACACCGTCTGTTGTATTACTGGATATAATTAAATTGTTTATTGTAGGTTTTATTTGAAGCTTCTTTGTGGCTTGACCAGAGTTAGTTCCAATATCACCAGCTGCATCATCATCATCCTCGTCTTCGTCATCATTGTCATCATCGTTAGCATCATCCTCGTCATCCATATTCACTAAATCGTAATTTTCATTTAGATCACGATAATTGATCTCCTCATCACCTTTACTTATTGAATAATTAAAAATATTGACTGATTGAGTGCTTTCATAGAAGATATGAGATATTTTAAACACTTGAACTAAGAATTTAGTCAAATTAGTTAATTTTTGATTTCTAAGTTTATTCTTAATAATATAATCTCCAATTGCAAATATAAGTTCCAAATTCTCAAATACACTTGTGCGGCAATCTAATTCTATTTGGAAAATTAATGCCATTATTAATAAACTTTCATATTCTTCGTATTTTGTTTCCTTTGTACTGGCATTAGATAAAATTTCACTGTTATTGTCGTATTCATCCAAATGATAATTTATAATTGTAATACTTAGTTTTCTTAATTCTATACTGATTCTTAAATATTCATCGACATAATATTTATCATCATCATTTTGAACAGGTTTTGTATACTTGCGAGAACATTTGAATGCAGCTAGACCCAACACCAAATCAATAATTGCAAGCTTTATATCTCGAATCAATTCATCTGGAGTTGGATCCATGCGATTAGTGTCACTATCATCATCGTCATTACTGTCATCATGATGGAGTTTATTTAAGTCCCAAGAAGCAAATTCATAACATATAGCTTCTCCGATTATTTGTTTTACCACTGGTATTACAAATACATCAAAATAATTATATGAGAAACCAATTCTATTGAATGAAAATATATCGGAAGTGAACTCATTTAATAATTTCTGAAATAGTGGGAGGATTTGAAGAGCTCCATCGTTAAGCTTGTATAGCTTATTATTAACTAGTTGAGCATTGGCAAACCAATCATCTGAATCTAAATTGGGAAAGAACTTGGGATATAATATATGTAACATATTTTGTTCATTAAATTGATAATCTGTTCCTTTAATTGAAAGAATCGTTAATTTAGCATAATCTAATAATTCATAATGGACCCAAGAATTGTTTGTTTTTGAAAAGATTGAATCATGAGTATTTGCACTAAGTGGGGGAGTAGGTGTTGATAATATTTGGTCTATATTGCTTGATGAGGAAAGGGACCCGGATTCATCTTGTTGTAATTGATTTTTTGATTTTCTTGGCTTCTTGCGTCGGGGGAATTGACTGGACGACTCTAATTTGGGAACTTTATTTGGAATTGATCGTATTGATTGTGGAGGAGGAGGAGGTGCTGCTGCTATTGTTGTTGTTGTTGTTGCTGTTGTATTTATCTCTGACAACGTTTGATGAGAATTTAATTTGAAACTGCTAAAGGGACCAACACTAACGATATGTCCATTTACAACTGATATGCCTTCTAATTCGTCTAATTTCTCCCCCAACTCATCATACGTCTTATAATACATTGAAGGAGGGAACTTGACCAACTCGACATTTCTTCTTTGGAAATTATTTAAATCTTCATTGGTATCTAATGTAATCATAGATTGATCTTTAGTTGATATGGTTAATGGATTTGACCAACCTAATATGATGTTATACCCTTGACATTGTTTATTTGATTTGGCACATCGTTGACAATAAGGTCGAGTTAAGTCACATTTAACTTTTCTCGCTCTACAGGTCCAACAGCCATCAAAGTTACGGCCTTTGCGAGACATTTCCTCTAATAGTTAGAGATCTATTGTTGTTGTTGTGGTGGTGGTTGTAAAAATTAAAAATAGTTATTTTAAATTAAAAATATCTGGGGTTGTAAATGTAATGATAAAAATTTAGATAGCGGTTGTTATGTTCAAACTAAAAGAGAGAAAGATGCGATGCAATTTTTGTTTTACGTATTTTGCAGGTTACACTTAAACTGCAAACAGCGAAATTCTCCAAAAACATTTTTTCTGCTGAGTGCGAACATCGGTATTAAATTCTTTTAATAATTACTAACATATTACAAATTTACGAATTGGTGGAGAAGACGTCTTTGTTTTGTAATAATGTCTGTCTGCCTGTCTGTCTATCTATCTGGTTGTTTGTAGTTCAATTGATCAAGTTACACGCTTCCACCCATTATTAAAGAAATCCTTCCTAAACAATTCTGCTAATCATTCCTCAGAACAGAAAGATGAATGTCCAAGCAACAGAAGAATTCGATCCTTCAGTGCCTCACATTTTACCGCATGAAATGGTTTATTCCATACAGGTTGGTTATAAATTATTCAAATTAAGTGGTTTATCCTTATCTAGTGATGCCCCTTCATATTTTACAAGATACTTTAATGATCCTGAAAATGAAGAGAAAGTTCTCTTCTTTGATAGAAATCCAAATATCTTTGAAAAGATTTATAATCATTTACAAGGTTATTCCATTGATGTAAATGATGATTATGAATATGTTCATCTTTGGTCCGATTGTTTTTATTTTGGCTTGAATAGATTACAAAAAATCTTAACTGAACAAGATACATTTGCTAATATAGGAGGAGTTTCATTCAAAATACCAAAATGTTTATTTGCAAATACTGGAAATTCCCCCAATTTTTTCACAATGAACAATGAACGATTGTTGATGGATAATCTCCAGATCATTGAGCAAAAGAATATGTTACGTCCCCCTCCACAAAAACCAAGCAGCTTGCCAAGTAGATCTCCTCAATTATTTGCCGATATCCTTGAATTACTTCGAGGTAATCATCTAATTATTAGAAACGATGAACATCGCCAATTGCTAATTAAAGAATGCAGGTATTATCGCTTTCTTGAATTAGAACAAAGAATATTAAAACATCGTATAGAAATAAGTTCACGAGGATGCCCTGAAATAATTATGAATCTTAATGATTTAACAAGAAAAGGAGTTATTAATGTATCACCCCCGGATAGAAATATCGAAATACCTATTCGTTATACAAGACCTTTCATAAATAAAGAAATCACTAGAAATTTGGTATTTCAAATTGATTTTGAAGATGATCTGAAGAATTCTCAAGTGAAATTAATCTTAAATAAATCAACCAAATTGGCAGTTGTAAAGATAACCAATAAATTCTGCAATAAAATAAAGCAAGTATTTAAGGATTTCTTAGACGGTGCAATTGTCGACAATGAAGATGACGCTAATCCAAGTATAAGTTTCTTTGTCGGGTTTAGTGATTCTAAATGTACAATCAACGGAATGGAAATGAGACCAAATTGGGTTGAAACGATCTTAGGAACAGAGAAGGAGACAGATCAGGAGAACTCTGAGTCAGAATTACCTCCAACCAAAAAAAGGAAAGCCCCAGCAGATTCATTTACAGGAGACAGAATGGAGATTCTTCTAACAAGGTCAATGTGGCGACTTATGATGAGAGGAAATCTAGCTCGTTTGCACGCAGTTACTTTAGAAGGATACAGTGATTACTCTAAGGTTCCTAAAACTGGATTCTTGTAATATAAATAAAATAAATACATTAAGTTAATAAATAAAATATACATCATTAAATAACTTTTTCTATAAATGCTAACCGTGTTTGAGCTTATGCTCTGTGAAGATTAAACCCTTCGTAAAGATATCTAGCCAAGTAACTGATAATGCATCCAACACCAGCGCATACAGTCAAGAAAATAACCAAATGGGTATAACTCTCCTGAGATCCAGTTGTGATAGCACCAGCAATAGGTATTCCGAATAAGTCACCTAAAGAGAGAATAAAAAAAGCAGTTCCTAACCCTTTCCCAACATCTTGAGTCTTAATAATACTAGCAATTAAACTTGCCAGTAAACTTAACACTGACCCACTTGAAAACCCAAAACATCCAGCAAAAACAAATAAACTCACAATGTTATGACGACCAAATGGAAGTAAAATGACTGTAAATGCAATAATTGACACCGTGTTGATTATGCAAAATGTATTGAAACGACCCAAATAATGATCTGCAATAAAACTAGGTATAATTCTACCGGGTATACTGAAACAATTGAAAACAACAATTAACAAATATGATTCCGACGGAGAATTACCCCAAGCGGTCGAATATGATGGTAATACAACAAGAGTAATCAAAAATGCCAACCCATTAAATAATAAGCCAAAAACAATAACAAAAAACAACTTGTTTTTAAACAAAATCATGAAATCAACAGAATGAATCACTTGCTTGACGATATGATCATCACTATGTTCACGGAACTCCTCGTGTCTATCCTTCACCAATAGCCATCCTACAACCAAGAACGCAAGTGATATAAATGCTCCAATTCTAATCGTCCATCCAAATCCAACTTTTGGAAATAATGCTCTGAATATCAAAGGTAACATGACTCCACCAATTCCTCCTCCAGTATATGAAGCACCAATTGCAAGTGCTCTTTTCTTTAAGAAATAATGACTCAAACACGCCACAAACGGTCCAAATGAAAATGCGGCACCTAAACCAGCCACTATCCCATAACTCAATACAAATTGATACACTTCAGTACATACACTTGTCAACATCAATCCAATCGTCATAACAATAATACCAAATGCAATAGGTATCTTACATCCAACTTTATCAAACACAGGACCCAGGATAAGAGTCATCCCAAACGCAAGAAAATTATATACCGAAAAGATCCAGGCTATTGTAGATTGTGGAGTGTCTGGAAGAATATTCTCCAGAATATATGACTGTAGTACTCCCCCTGTATTCACAAAACCAAGCGATCCAATCATACCTAAAAATGATCCGAGTAAGGTTAACATAGCTCTGTTATCCCATCCATCTGGAAATTTATCTGGATCATCTAATAAATGCATCGATATACCCGTACTGGCAGTATGAGTTCTTGCCAATTGTGGTTCAACATGATCATCATCGGGAAAATATGATCTTGTGGGGGATGCATCGCTCAGCTCCATCAGGGCCTGGATCTTGACTGTTTCATCAATACTACTTATCTTCTCACAATACCCAGACATAGGTTCAATGTGGAGATTACGAGAAAAAGAGGAGGAGAGAAGAAATAAATTTTTCAATGACTGTTTTGTCCTCTCAGTTATATTTTTATTTTTATGTCTTGTGGCTCTTCGCCAAATCAATTTTTTTTGGTTTTATTTTTTTTTATTTTTCCGCAATAGAAATATTTAACAATTAGAAAAAATAATTTTTCCCGCGCAATTTCCCAATTAGGAAAATGTTCCAGATGTATTTCCGGATTTATTCCGAAAAAAACAATGTCTATTAAGGACTTAGTCTATACTTCTTGAGAACTAACAAATGTTGCTTCATCACTTCTATAACTTTGAGAACAATCATGATTTGGATAATGTTGAGGGTTCTTACGTCTGTAATGCCTTAAAGCACTGGGGAATAAATCCATTGACCATAAGAGCAATAGTATTCCATACCAAAATGCAATTAGCCATTCAAACGATGCACTTATGCTTTTGTTATTACCACTCCCCATATAATATGCAAAGCAAACAACAAATGCAATTGCAGCTGTCATCCAAGAACATTTTAAAAAGAATGAAATCATGTATAAATTATACCATTTCCTCTTCCCAAATTTGACGCCATTATGAACAGGGTTTAACTTGTCTGGGTTATTACCAAATTGAAACAGAATCACGAAATCAAAAGCACAAGCAAGGAAACAAAAGAATATAAATACTCCAACCATTGACAAATGTACAACGTGGAAGGCTCTAGTATTAAATATCGACGTAAATACAATTCCCAACTGTCCGATAGTGGCACTGACTACACTAGCAATGGCAAACTTTGGCTGTGATGACAGAACATAAGGTTGGATCTTCTTTGTTTTCCGTAAATATATTCCAATTACCAATGTTCCCACAAAGAAAATTGCTTGAAATCCCGAACATGCAATAAATAACGGTTGGAGATTGGTAGCTGCTACATCGGAAATATATACTGGTGAATGCGGTCTAGCCATAAATGAATATTTGGGCTTCCCCTGCGCTACCCAAGCTACTAGTAGTGCGATTAACATACCCCACCATACTGTTAAAGCAATTAATGGGATGAGATAGTAGTGTAATTTCTTAAATCGGATTGATGGTTTCGGGGACATGTTGTGTAGTATATAAGGATGGTAGATTATAGATCAGCTATGCGGTCTTCATAAGGCCTTGTTGATGGAATGAAGGGGGTGGGGAATTGAAAGACAATTTATAAGGTGCTGCTATAGTTGTTTGCTGTAGAAAAGCCAAAATTGAAATTTGAAAAGTTTATCCTTGCTACGGATTTCTCATGTCGGACGATGCTTAAAACTGGAAAAAATTGCGCCCCTCTCATTGTAAATTTAAAATTATTAGCCGAGAAAGATTAATTAATGAATCCCAAACGGACTTAATTTATTTAAATCTGGAATTAATGCCGGAGTAAGAAAGTTTACATAGTCTTATAGGGAAGAAGATGTTGCAAATCTTATCAATTGCTCTGATTGCGTGTTTATCTACAGCGAATCTTTTTTATTTGTCATCGAAATTTTTTGGCTCTAAACGAAAGTCCGATCGTCGGGACAAATAGGGACCGAAAGTTAAACTCCGATCCGAACTTAAAAATTACATCATTGGCACCCCGTTCTTAAATGCCTTCATTCACTTGTTGTACGTTGATACAAAGGACACGCTCTCGTTTTTCGAGTTATTTTGGTAGGACAAGCTGGATCATATTGAATTGAATGAAATCCCTGCAAAGAAGTAGAATAGTACACTCATTACGAAGGTATTCATTAACGTATAAATAAAGAGAACTAAAGTGTTAAGGTGCTACTTAAATGAAATTGAATATCATCAATCGATTTCAATACTTCTTGTCGCTCTTCTTCAGTAGAACTAAAATTATTAAACTTCATCACTTGTAAACTTAAACCATTAAGTTTTTCAATTGTTGTATCAATCAAATGAGATAAGTTTTGAAAATAGATTGATGAATTCCTTTCTTCGGGTTGTTTACCTCTAATGTATTTTAACAAATTTAGTATTAGTTGTAGGTTGCTATTAAACTCACTTAACTTAAGCGTTGCTTCGGTCGCGCTTGATTTACTCGTTTCAAGAATGGACGACAATGATGCAATATTATATTTTATCACATTGAACAATTGATTAAACCAAAATAGCGACGAGGATAAAGATATCTTGATGTTGGGCTTTCTTTCAGTTGGATTGGTTGGCTCGTTATCTGAACTGGAAATAAGTAATGTGAAACAACTAGATAAAAATTGTAATGTAAACTGAAATGATTGACTATGGGAAATTTGATCTAGTTCAATTAATAAATAATAGTGATGTAAATTAATCCAAGATATGTAATCTTGCAAGTATGGCGATTGTGCATATAATTGATGAATAGTTTTGCTTGAATTTATTCGCCATTTTTCAAACTCGCTAGATAATAGGGAAAGGTCATCAGTAGTAGTTTCCAATAATCTTAAGTGAAGTAATGAATTCTGAAGTTTCCCCAAACTTATATTCTCATTGATAAATGCTAAATTCTCTTTGTTGCACAATTTCTGAGTTAATGGATGGTTGCTTTTCACGTATGCGTAATCTGGGAATTGGGAAGGTCTTCTTAACAACAAACATAACTCTTTATCTAAATTGTGAACACTCCAAACTATTCTGTTTTTTAGCACATCATCGGTATTGCTAATGATATTCCATTTGATTATCGCCCTATTTAGCATTCCAATCAAATTCCAACATAAATCAACATTCATTGACGTGATTCCGTGAATCACCAACAACAATAATAATTTCACGTTTTCATAATCATATAGCGTAAATCCTAAATCAAGAACATCGATGACTGATTCTATACTTTTCTCTTTGAAAAATTCTTGATAATGGTTGGTTTTGCATTTTGAATCATATAAAGCACACCCAATACTCATTAATAAATAAATATCTAAATTGACAATTGATTCCTTTTCAAATTTGATTTGCTTAAAGCTCTCTAAGAATTCTGTAGTATTAATGAATGGATACCTATGGCCAAAATTCTCGAAGTAGTTTAATACAAATGTCAATGGCAAATCTAAATGTGGGATGGCCCTCATTGTAATAAATTCCTCTCGGAGATTGGTGGTACTTCCAGTAAAAATAGACTTATGATTTAGGTTCCCAACTAATGAATTTGTTACTGGTGAAAGATTCTGTCTTGAAGGAACTTTCTTAAGATCATATGAAGAAACTTCATTTTTGGTTTGTCCGTCAGATGTTAATAACGAGGAGACCGAAACTTGTCGAGTATTACCGTGGTTATTTGCACTTTGAGTCGATGCTGTACTTGAAATATAGACAGCTTCGCCTTGGCTGGTTTGATGATTATTTTTCTTGAACGTATATGTAACAGGTTGTTTCCTTCTTCGTTTGGCCATTCGATCCACGTATTCACAATCAGAAGCAGATTTTGTACAATTGGAACATTTGGGATATTCTCGAGAACATTTCTTCTTTAATCTATAGCATCTGTTACAATTGCTTGCGTGGTGAGTTTCTGAAATTGCAGTTTTCTCTCTCTTGGATGTGGATTGATTTTGAGGCGGTTCGACATGCGGCTGTCTTTCAGAGCTTGTTGTGGGAGGAGATTCGGTCTTCATTCGGGTTCCAACATTTGGATTTTCTAAATTTGCCTCTTGGCTCGAAGTAACTGGGTCTTGATTCTCGAATTTATGTTCGTCTTGGTTTATTTGTTGACCTTGTGGCGCACTTCTCAAATTCGATTGATTCAGTTGGATAGTAGGGGCGGCGGTTCCAGAAGTCGTACTTAATGGATTCAAACGAAACTTACTAGTAATCGTTCCATTTCCCATCAGCTTCTTATAGTAAAAATCCATGATTCGAGTTGGGGTTTAAAGGTTAGACTTTATATGAAAGATGAGTGGGTTGTTTAGCGGAGCTTGATTCACTTCAAGTTTCGTGGGAAGAGAAAAAAATGAGCGGCCCTGTTTCGAGACCAAACGGACTCAGTGCCGCCTCGGCTCTTCATGACCTCATATCACGTGAGGAAATAACCTTCCTAATTGGGCAATTTATAACGTATCGAACCATACCGGAGCTGCAAATTATCGCAAACTATCCAAAGGCTCCAAATTCCCACATATCTGTAAAGATAATGCTAGTAGCGATAAAAGAGAATCCAAAAGCATGGAGCTCAAGAGATATCACAAGGAAGAGAGAGACAATGGTCCGAAAATTAGCGAAGCGTACTTCTCAAGTATCAACAAATCCATGGTTAACATTAATTACTTTTATTTCTATGTACAATCGTCATGACTATTGAGCAAGCATATATACAGAAGCAAAATCGTCTTCTATTCAACCGTATCTCTATTTATCTGCGTTCAATGGTGCGGTCCAGGGCTGGTTTAAGCTGTAGGAGAGGCTATGGATTCTTCAGCTTCAGCCTGAGCTCTTAACTCAGCAAAAGCTTGTACTGATTTTTCTCTTAACATATCTAACATAACTGTTTGGTCTCTTGGGTTGAAAACGGGTAAGGTATCATGAGTAACATATTCCGTGTTCCAGTGTTTGTCATCTCCTCTTCTCCATTCATTTTCCCATTTTAATTCAGTGCTTTCTAATCCAAATTCATCTATAACGTGAGCTAAATCTGCAACAGCTTCTTGTGAATGGGTGGGTCTAAATTGACCTGAGTACCACACATTTCCTTCCTCGTTATTTTTTCTTTGGGCACGTGCTACATCACTTTGGACACTGTCTCTTACTTGTCTCAATTGAAGTAACCCTTTATAGGCAGCAACTGCATATTGATGATTGGCAAAAGTTGCAACACACATTATTCTCCACAAGTCATTTCTTCTGGCTGGTTTTCTATTTTGCCAATTTGGTCTTGTAAATTGGGAATCGATTTGATCTTGATGGAAAGCAGGCACTTGTGAGTATAACACTTGACCGGTATATATGTTCTTAAAAATGAAAACTTGTGGACCACAGTTCAAGTTAACCAAATCTTGGGCAGTCTTTTCCCCTTGGGCAATTCTGGAACCAAATATTTTACGAGCCCTGATTTGGTCTCTGAGAAATTTTCTCATCTTCTTTTCAGCCTTTGTACGCATAGTCATCTTGCTCTAATGTCTTTGTTTGTCTTGTATAGAATGGCGGAAATTGATATCAAAAATGTATTCCCTTCTATTCATTGTATACTCTATAAACCTTCATCAACCAAAGAAAAGATTTTTTTTTGAAATTTTTTAAGATGGTCGTGTAAATTGGATAATAATAATTCACGTGATTGAAATACTTTTTTTTGGGGAAGCAAATCTCTTGTTAACACCTTCATACTTATGTAGTGCCAGCCATTACACAACCACACTCTCGCCCCGAAGAATTGGTTGTAAGTATTGTTTTTTAGGAGGCTCATTGTACAATAATAATAAGAAGAATAATAACTTCAAAGATATAGCAGTGTTGATAAGATAACAACATCTTTAATTGTGGTTTTCTGCTTAATTAGTTTTTTTTTTCATTTGTATTAATATTTTGTGTTTATTCATCTTGAATCCTTAACTACCAAATGGAAAGAGTACCCAATGTCTGTTTTTAGTGTGTTTTCATATACAACAACCATACTGAGTGTGTTCCTTTGGACTTACACGTTTATTTATAATAAAAATCTTATTCCAAAGTATTCCAATTCCCTTCATGTCGCAAAATCCCGAATAAATGAATATTTAGAAAATGATGTAAGGAAGAAATATGGTCTCAATTTGATGCATGTTAATATAGAAGAAAACTCGGAGTATGACTATAGTGGAGACAAGTTCAGTAGCGATGTATATTCTGATAGTAGTATTGATAATATTAAACATCGTTTTGTTGGAGTTTTATTTAGCACAACAATTGCTTTGAGCATTGGCCTAATCATGTTGATGATGTGTGAATTAGCAGATTATTTTGATGTCAATGTTAGGTTATTCATGTTCAAATTTACAATTGATCTGTTGATGTTCTTATTGGTCTTTATGATACCGATTGCTATTATCAATTTATTTGTATTGCGAGATATATTTCCAAAATCAATAAAATCTAAAAGTATCGCGTTGGTTGGTATTCTCTTTGGAAGCTGGTTATTCATTCTTCACAAATCGGGCGATCTTACTCAGAAGTTTTCTCCGCGTACATCCAATTTACTGAGTAATATCAAAACTCGCAATATGATTGAAAGAAAAATCAACGAAGTTTCAATTGTTGGTATCACTGTTTTGGCAATTTTATCAGGGATTGGTTGTACATCTACACCTTATAGTCTCTTTTCTTTTGGAAGTTTAATGAGTCGATTTGTACTGGGTAAATCTCAAGGACGAGAATTGCTAAATGAATCAAAACAGAAGAAAGAAATCGATGAAAATGACATTAATTCAGCAATTCAATATTTCAATAACACTACAGCGTTGTTAACCAAACGTAGGAGGGAATTGAATGACTTATTGGTAGAAAAAAGTGGAACCATCTACAATCAACCCGATCAGAATGCTTCAAGTGATAATATTCTTAGTCCAAAGAAAAAGCAAAAGCTTGGCTCAATTTTTCATAAAGTTCAATCATTTGCTAACTTGTCAATGGCAATGAATGGAAACTCGGAAGAAAATGAATTAAAGAAAGAAATTGATTCATTGATATCCTTGAGAAATCTGTTATATGACGATTTAACCAAAGTGGTTTCGAGATATTGCAAACAGCAAGAGAGCAAAATTGAAGGAACAAGTTTGATAATGAAAATACTATATTGGGGAAATATTTTCTTTGGGATATATTGTGTATATCGTATATTCAATGTATTCGCCATCAAGCTTCCTTGGATGTATCTCTATGGAAACGATATTAACGAAAATATCCCAGACGATTCAGACACACCCACAAGCAAGGATGCATTAGCGATCACTTTAGCTGGAGCTATACTATCAATTTTTAAAAATCTACCAATTTCAAAAGCACAATTAGTTAATCAGTTAAGTTTTATTTTATCTGGGAGTTTGTTTATTTGCTCGTTTTCGAATGTTCTAGTTACATTCAAGTCATTTGCTAGACTCGTACCTACTAGTCATTCTTCGGAAAGAATCAAAAGTTGGTTGAAGCATACTGTAATTGCAGAATTAGTAGGTATCTATGTTATTGCAACTGCATTGTTGATTAGAACTAATTTACCAGCAAACTTGTCAAACCAAATCTCAAAGATCTTATCCCTATCTGGAAGCGCTGTCAGTAATCCGAATGTATCAATTAGAGAGGTAATGTTTATAGATAATTGGTTTGACAAAATATTTGCATTGTCATGTGTTGTCACATTAATGGTTATTGTCATCAAAAGAGTTGTTGATGAGGATGATATTAATCCATACTCACAAGATGAGTATGATGAGGAACTGTTTATAGAAGGTACGGAGTATAAATTGGCATAACCTGAGTATGTACGGTAATAAATAAGTATAGATTTCAGATGTAAAAAGCTACGAATTAATGCTAATTGGGTTGTCCCCATCTCATTTAGGACATTGCTACCCCTTTGTTCAAGCTTGGATTGGTAACAAATGCTATTGTCTGCTCTCTTTTCTTGGCTAAATAACGGAGTTAACAAGTCTACTCTCTGTCAATACAAGCAACAACTAAGGTACAATTGTAGATCTTAGCCGAAATAGGAAGCTTTATTTTGTACCGCAAAACGCGGGGCAAAAGCGCCATTCATCAACAGATCCGTTAAAGGAGAGGATGGTTCTTTCCCTTTACCAATTCAACTGCTGACAACAGGCTAAATAGGGTTATGTCTGAGCCTCATTTCATAATAGATTATTTTCATATGTAAATTCGGGATTATAAGAAATTGTTGAGTATTTTAGTAAGGACAAGACCCTATTTATTCATATGCAAAATTTTACATTCATAAGAATATTCATCGTAAATCCAAAGGATTTAAATAGCTTCAATGAATCCAATTTCTGCTAAACTCGCCCTTCTAGCCTATTTTAAGAATAAATCCATTGGACGCTGTTAATTATGTCAGTTACTACCTTAGCACAAGAATCTCACAAGCATCCTGAGAACTTTAGAATCGGGTTTGAAGCCTCAAGCAAAATTTTAGGGCCAAATGCAAATGTCACCCACGATGATTCTTTACCAATACTTGAGTCCTCCTCAAAAGTGATTATTATTGGAGCAGGTCTAGGTGGTATGTCAGCTGCCATCCATACCATGGAGAAGTTGAAGGAGAAAGATATTCAAATCTTTGAAAGGCATGACAATTTTGGTGGTACTTGGTACGCTAATACTTATCCTGGTGTAGCTTGTGATGTTCCTGCGTTATGGTATTCCTTTTCCTTTGCCTTGAATTCTAATTGGTCTAAACTTCAACCACCTGGTCACGAGCTCGAGGAATATATTTTGCAAATTGCCGAGAAGTATAAGCTTAGGGAAATGACTAGATTTAAAACCATAGTTGAAAGTTGTGAATATAATGATGGTGAAGGTAATTGGACTATTAGTGCTCGAGATTCAGAAACAGGTCAAAAATTGATTCATGTTACAAAGGTGGTTATCACTTGTCAAGGCATTTTGGTTCAACCTTATCATCCAAAGATCAAAGGTTTAGATTGTTTTAAAGGATCCTATCTTCATTCTGCGCTTTGGGACCATTCTGTGTCGTTCAAATATAAGCGAGTAATCGTTCTTGGAAATGGTTGTTCCGCAACTCAACTTATTCCTGAGCTTTTGACAGAGAAGTACGGTGTTCATTCAATTACACAAATCATTCGGTCTAGGCAATACGTTATGCCACCGCTTCCAAAAATTTTATTCCGTCTATATAATTTATTATCATCTTCTTGGATTGGGTTAACACTAATACGTTGGATTGCTATAGCTGTAGCTGAACTGAGAGTTGCCATTTTCAGAGGGGAAAGTTTATGGTCACTGATTCTTCGCTACCTTCATCGAAGAACTTCTAAAAGATACGTTGAATCGCGTGCTCCACAAAGATATCAAAATATGCTTATACCAGAATTTCAAGCTGGTTGCAAAAGATTAATTTTTGATAATAACTACATACCATCATTAAACGATCCTAGATTTGAACTTACCGATAAGCATGTGACTTCAATTGTTGAAGATGGTGTCATTTTAGAGAATGGGGACCACCTTCAGGCTGATATTATAGTGGCTTGTACTGGGTATGACGTTGAAAGAAGTTTCCAAGATTTTGGCATCATTGGCCGTAACAAAACAAATATTAGTGAGGTTTGGAATAAGGAATGTCCAAGTGCATATAGAACAGTGATGGTTAGAGATTGTCCAAATATGTACGCCATTATTGGACCTAATGCAGCTACTGGTCATTCCTCGGTGCTTATGGCAATTGAGAATGCTCTAGTATATTACTCTAAGACTTGCAAACCTGTTATAGAAGGTACAAAGAAATCGGTTGTAGTTAAAACCGAGGCTTATCATAAGTGGTTTAAGACTGTACAAAAGGAGTTGAAGAGATCAGTATTTGGGACAGCTTTTGGAGGATGTGTTTCTTGGTATGCAAATGAAAAAGGTAATTTCACTGTTTTTCCATGGTCTCAGATCTGGTTTTGGTATTTGACACGTTTCCCGAACTACAAAGATTTAGAATACGAAGATCAAGAAGAACAATGGAAAGCTATCTGAAAGATCTTTTTGACTGAGAAATACATAATTCCTCCATAATCTAGACAAGCTATATCAATTACTCTAAGTTTCTACTAATATATAATTATAGGGTATGATATTGCTTTAATTCATCTTTCCAATTTTTGGCTGCAAATTTTTCCTTTTATCCACATATGTAGACATTATACAGTAAAGTTAATAAGATGCTTAATAACTTGAATCTAAACTGTGGAAGTTATCCCTATAATGAGGAGGTCCACTTTTTACTGAACCGAAGTTAGTGATCTTTAGATATATGACTCTGCTGGTGTTTGCAGTCAAATTATGATTATGTAAACAACATTTTCAAAAGCAAGGGGATCTCATCTCTAGCATCTTAAGGCAACCATTATTTCTTCTTTGTCAAATTACAATGGATATAGTCTGGAAGTGTTATCAATCTATCCTTACTCGACCTTCTGCCTTGTCGATTGATGAAAACTAACCTAGTGATTACCCATGGAATCATCACTTGATGTAATATAACGACGTAATAATGTCTCTTTATTTCCGCTTTTAACCGACATTGTCTCCCCACCTTTTTCGCATTCTGAAACGCAACGCGACACTGCGACATTTCTGAAAATTTTTCCGTTAACTTTGATTGATGAGTCAATTGGGTGAAAAGTCAATTGTCACACTCCATTGTCATTGTAAAGCTCAATTTTAACCCTAAACAATTGGTTTGCTTGAATAGCTGAACAAAAGTCAAGATAACGCCTACAACTAGATTTTTATTTAATAGACGATCTTCAAGTGTTCTTAATAAAATTTTCATTGCAAGAATGTCTACTGAAGTTACCAATAATACCTTTTCTAGGGAAAAATTAGAACAAGTATTAAAGAGAAGATTCTTCTATGCTCCTTCTTTCGAAATTTATGGTGGTGTAGCTGGTTTATTCGACTTTGGTCCACCAGGTTGTGCTTTCCAAACTAATCTTGTTGATGTTTGGAGAAAGCATTTCATCTTGGAAGAAGACATGTTGGAAGTTGAAGCTACCATGTTAACTCCTCATGAAGTTTTAAAGACTTCTGGTCACGTTGACAGATTCTCTGATTGGATGTGTAAGGATTTGAAAACCGGTGAGATTTTCAGAGCTGATCATTTAGTTGAAGAAGTCTTGGAATCAAGATTAAAGGGTGATAAGGCAGCCAGAGGTATTGAACATAATGCCGAAGAAAGTGATGAAAAGAAAAAGAGAAAGAAGAAGGTTAAGGAAATTGTTTGTGTCAAATTAGATGATGATGTTGTCGAAGAATATGAAAACATCTTAGCCAAGATTGATGGTTATTCTGGTCCTGAATTAGGTGAAATCATTAATAAATACAACATCACTAACCCAGTTGGTGGTACCAAATTAGAACCACCAGTAGCTTTCAACTTGATGTTTGATACTGCAATTGGTGCTTCTGGTAACTTGAAGGGTTATTTAAGACCTGAAACTGCTCAAGGTCAATTCTTAAACTTCAACAAATTATATGACTTCAACAACGGTCGTATGCCATTTGCATCTGCTTCTATTGGTAAATCCTTCAGAAACGAAATTGCTCCAAGAGCTGGTTTATTAAGAGTTCGTGAATTCTTGATGGCTGAAATTGAACATTTTGTTGATCCAAATGATAAGTCTCACTCTAAATTTAAGGATATTAAGGATATCAAATTGAACTTCTTACCAAAGGATGTCCAAGAAGCTGGTCACACTCAAGTTATTACCAAGACCGTTGGTGAAGCAGTTGCTTCCGGTATGGTTGATAATGAAACTTTAGGTTACTTCCTTGCCAGAGTTTACTTATTCTTAATTAAAGTTGGTGTAAACCCAGAAAGAATGAGATTTAGACAACACATGTCCAACGAAATGGCCCATTATGCTTCTGATTGTTGGGATGCTGAATTACACACCTCTTATGGTTGGATTGAATGTGTTGGTTGTGCCGACAGATCTGCTTATGATTTAACTGTTCACTCCGCTAGAACCAACGAAAAATTAGTTGTTAGACAAACCTTGGATGAACCTGTTGTTATTGAACAATACGAAATCAACCTCACCATGAAGAAGTTTGGTCCAAGATTTAGAAAGGATGCTGGTAAGGTCCAAAATTACTTACTCTCAAGAACTCAATGTGAATTAGAAGACTTATCTAAGGAATTAGCTGACAATGGTAAGATTGTTGTTCAAATTCCAGAAGTTGAAGGCGATGTTGAATTAGACACCGAATTTATCAAGATTGAAAAGGTAAAGAAGACCGAATATGTTAGAGAATATACTCCTAACGTTATCGAACCATCATTCGGTATTGGTCGTATTGTCTACTCTATTCTCGAACATCAATTCTGGACTAGAGAAGGTGATGAAGATAGAGGTGTCCTTTCTCTTCCACCAATTGTTGCCCCAACTAAGGTCTTATTGGTTCCATTATCTAACAGTGCCGACCTTCAACCAATTGTCAAGAAGGTTTCTGATTACTTAAGAAAACAACAAATTCCATTCAAGGTCGATGACTCTTCTGCCTCCATTGGTAAGAGATACGCCAGAAACGATGAATTGGGTACTCCATTCGGTATCACCATTGATTTCGACTCTCTTAAGGATGAATCTGTTACCTTGAGAGATAGAGACTCTACTAAACAAGTCAGAGGTACTTTTGAAGATGTTGTTACTGCCATTAGAGAAGTCACTTATTACCATGGAAACTGGGCTGATGCTACTGCTAAGCTTACTCCATTTGAAGGCCAAGTTGGTGATGCTTAGATTCCTTTTGTATTTTAACTGATATAGTGTTTCGATTTTCAAATTTAAAATATTTTTAATCTACTTTAGAATATACGCTATCTAAGAACCATTTTAACCAAAGATTTCTTGAAGGAAGGCGTCCGAATTTGGTTTTCTTCCAAGTAATTCTTCCAAATTATCAATACTATCTCTAGATCCTCCTCTGGTCAAGATGATATCTCTATATCTAATACCACTTTCAACATTCATAGGGTCCTGCTTGAAAAGGGTATAGTAAATGTCAGCGGCATAAACTAAAGAATACAAGTATCCGTAGTACCCACTTTCGTAACCCCCAGCGATATGACCAAAAGAAGAGTATCCCTTAGTTGGGTTGTTGTCACTGCTAATCAAAGTGACCTCTTCTCTTAAATCATTCCATTTCGTAAACAAGTCTAATTCGTCTAAGTCAGATTTTGCCTTAATGGTATGAACCTGCATATCGAAAATACCAAAGAACAATTGACGCAAGTTAAAAATACCAGTGTTAACATGCTTCGTTCTAACTAATTGGTCAACTAATGTATCATCGATTTGCTCACCAGTCTCATAATGAGAGGATAATGCTTTAATTTCATTCTTAGACCAAGTCCAATATTCCAACATCTGAGAAGGTGTTTCAACAAAATCACGTTCAACTCTAGTACCATGGAATCTGGCATATCTAGTCTGAGCCAAGATATTGTGGATTCCATGACCTAATTCGTGGAAAAAGGTGGTTACTTCATCATGCTTCAATAAGGATGGCTTCTTTGGCGTTGGTTTTGTGAAATTACAAACCAAAGCAGTAACAGGGGTATGACGTTTACCTTCAGCTTCTAAATACCCTGGTCCTAAGCCGAAATTGGCGGCGTGACCATATTTACCTTCTCTTGGGTGTAAGTCAAAGTAAAGCCATCCCACAAATTCAGAGCGTGGAGATCCATGATTAATGTTCTTATAAACAGCAATCATTTGAACGTCTTCATGCCAAGTTGCACCCTCTGCAGGTTTTTCAACCTTAACAAACTTAAGATCAAGAATAGTTTCATAAAAACCAAGCATCTTGTTGACAGTTGATTCCAACGGGAAGTATTCGGCAATCTTAAGATGGTCTACATTGTACTTTTTTTCTAATAATAATTCATTATAGTACGCAGAATCCCAAGCATAAAGTTTACCTTCTGGTTCTAATCCTTGAGAAACTAAATGTTCATCTTTAAAGTTCTTCAAGTCTTCTAACTCCTTTTCCGCAACAGGAGTCAATTTGGTTCTCAAATCGTGCAAGAAGTCCAAAACTGTTTCCTTCTTCTTAGCCATTCTTTCTTCTAAAACAAAGTCTGAATAAGTTTCATATTCAAGCAATTGACCTAATTCATATCTAATTTTAATAATTTTCTCTAATATTGGACCATTTTCGGAACATCTATTGTTGTACGCAATATATCCCTTCTTTCTGGTTTCACCCGTGTGTGCATGTTTCAATAAAGGTAAAATATCAGGATACTTGAAGGTAACTTTCAATTTCTCTTGACCTTCTTCTTCAATTTTAGCGTATTGTTCAATGACATCTTCAGGAACACCATCTAACTCTTCTTTAGTAAAAGTTACAAAACCTTTTTCTTCATTCAAATTCTTTGCAAATTGCACACTCAAAGTACTTAACTCAACCTTTAATTTTTTGATGGATTCCCTGGTGGCGGGTGCTAAGGCCAAACCGTTTCTTCTAAACGCAGTAACAGTTTTATCCAAGTATCTCTTCGATTCTGGGTCAATTCCAGTTTCTCTAACGGAATTGTATAATTTTTGAAAAACTTGGAAAACTTCAGGTCTAGACCATTGCTCAATTGATTTTTCTTCAATCAATTCTTCAGCCTTAGTAGAAGCATCACGTAAATCTTTGTTGGTAGAAACGTATTGATAGAAGGTTACTTGCAGTTCCAATAATCCATTCTCGTTGTTGTATTTAGCAAATGGTTTCAAAGCATTGTCTAAAGTTGGATTCTCAATGGCAGCAATTTGATCAAAAAGCTCCTTTTCTTGACTGGTCAATTGATCAGCAATTTTGGCAAGCTCTTCGGGAGAGTGTTCCCAAAGTGGGTAGCCTTGCTTTGCAGTTAATTCTGTGAAATCAGTTGACATATTTAGTGATGGTTGGATTGATGTATTAGTGGTGGTCAAATTGGTAGAAAAAGATCTTTTGGGTAATCTAAGTATGGGAAATCTTTGGTGGTGGTGGTGGTGGCGATCTTTTTCGCTTGAGCCATTTGGAAATTGTGGAGTCAGGGATGAAAGAAGTTCACTTTTCCAACATATACTTACTGTATGACTTATTGTTAGATATCTACACACTGAATTGAGTAATGACAGGTTCAATAACCTCATTTGTGTGAAATCCAGAACCCCTACTCTAGTTGAAACCAATCGCTCTGTAGTTATCCTTCGAGGTTGTGGGGCATTTTGAGAAGAGTATACACCTCACCCCTCTTCTCCCCCAACCCCAATTTTCCCCTACTGAAAAATTTCAGCCACGTGATCAAATATTTATGGTATGGCATAACAACGGTGTAGAGCTTCAACGGGCTAATCTCAATCAATTAACCGATACGTAGATATTAGAAGGACTCTGTACCGATGGTGGAAGGAAGAGGTCAATGCGGTTCATATTGAAATATCTAGAGAGACATAGTATTGTTGATCCCCCATGAAATTTAAATGCAACTCCTGCTTGGAGCTACTGTAAACCGTAAACTCGAATATACCGCAATGCTTTGTTATACAAGCTTAACTACATTTATATTTTGCTACTTGCTTTATATTTATATATAGTTGTAGTTACATTCAATGAAGCGAACGTAATAAAAACAAACTACAATCATAGACGTGGATTTGTGATATAAAAATCTACTTACAATCTAAATTCATATGAAGTTACTTGCGAATGAATTGGAACATATGTCATTTCTCACTTCAATGCTCACACAATGAAAAGTGTCTTGCAAACGCACTCTGATTTCCTTCATCTCCTTCTTCTTCTTGATTAAGGGATCTCTCATACATAAGTCTCCTTCTGGCTTCAGATGCCAAATTAAAGGTCAACGGCCACATTTCTCCTCCCTTTAATTCCCTGATCTTCTTTTTCAAGTCGTCAGGGAATAAATATTCCAATCCTTCATCATTCCACCATTCTAATTGTTGAGGTGGAACTTTGTCTGTGCCCACAACTCGAGTATTATATGGATCAACAATAAAGAAACATAAGATCTTTCGATGTCCTGGTTTTGTTTTATCGACCAACTCAAATGGATCAACATGGTGTTGAAACATATTAGGAAAGATAACAACACGATTCTCCTTTGCTTCGACGCTTCCGATGTTTCTAAGCATAAGATCTTCATCCTTTAAACCAAAAAAGTGTTCCGTATAGAAACTATCTCCTTGTTCATAGGCTGGATCTTCAAAACCAGTTCTAAATGAAAGCTTTGATTCTGAAATATTATCCATCTCATAATAATATAAAACAGTAGCAATGATGTCTTCATTAATCGTACCCTCGGCATGCCATGCTCCACCTGGATACTTGGGGTTTTCAGGTGTTAATTCAATATTGGCCAATTTTACAATCACTTTAACTTCTTCAAATGATTTTAAATCAATTATTTTGTCCAAAACAGGTTCATTCTCCCATTTAGGTTTAACCTCCTTAACAAATTCTGGTTTTCTATTTTCGAACTCATCCCATCTTTCATAGTCGTACTCACCACCCTCATCCTCAATTTTTTGTAATTCCTCTTCCAATTCAACTCTAGCTTTTTCTAGCCCTTCTGTATAGGCATCCGTATATGGTGGGATGTCAATACGGATGAATTCCTTAGAAGCATATCTGGACAATGTATAGTTGACTCCTGGTATGACTTGATTAAATATTGATTCTATGGTTAAGTATAAATCACTATGTTTCTTTGGATGCAAATTATTGATATAAGATTTTATCTTTAATTTACCTTCTTCGGTTTTAAATACAGCTGGAAGCCATTGGAAAGTTTCAGAAATTCCCCATGGCTCAACGGACTTTTTGGCATACTTAATTTCTTCAACGAATCTTGCCAAAGCAACTCCCTCTTCTTTAACGATTGGCGTTTTATCGTACTGTAAAGGGTACAATGAAGGGTGAACCAAATCCAAAACTTGATTATTTGATCCTGGATGGTAATCTAAGTTATTACCAAATGATCTTACCAACTTGACCGTTCCAGATTTAAGTTCATTTTTCAATTCTTGATTAATAACTTCATCGGAGAATGTAATTTTATCAGAACAACCAATTCTAAATTCAGAATTATTAAACCAATTTTTTTCAGTTTTCTCATACCATTCCAATTCTTTAAAGACGAAATCGATGACGTCATCAATATACTTTGTTTCGTCTTTAAATTGATGTTTAATTTCACCTTTCCATTTATTACAAATAGTTTCATCCTTATATTTTCTTTCCCAATCAGGTTTAGCTCTGATTGAGTTGGAAATATCAATAATTAACCATTCATCTAAACATTTGGGGCCAGGTCCAACGTTACCATATGCAGCCCACCATGGATGAGGGAATGGTGATCCAACCAACATCTGCTCTTGTAATCTCCTTTGTTCTTCCCATCCAAGACGTCTTTGTTCCCAAGTCTCCTCTTCTTCTTCTCTTAAAAAGGAATCGTCATCATCATCATCATTTGAAGAAGACAGGTCTTCATCATTATCTGACACGTCTTGAGTGGGATTTGGATTTTCAACTGCATTGGTTAAATCCTGCTCATTTTCATTTAAAGACGCGTTATCCATATTAATAGATAAATTAGATACTACAGTTGTTGTAGGGTCTTGAACTGGCATTTTGAATTGTATGAGTCGTTCCTTAAAAAGCTGGAGTGGTGATTCAGAGAAAACTACGGGGTTCGTTAAATTAATTATGGGTATTTTACTTTTTAAGAAAAAATGAGGCTTTTTGAAAGCTCCCCGAGTTTTTGATTTCTTCGGTTAAAAATTTTTCAAATTTTGAGTTTAACATTTCAAAACTACAATAACAATTAACTTATAAAGACCCTTGGTTGGATTTTCACCAATTTTTCGAATGGGTTAGCTTTCAAGGTATTTAAAGCTTATTCTTTGTGTGTTTAGAGATTAGATTGCTAGCCAAGATACTATACGGACCCTATTCTCTTAAATTTCATAAGCTTCCTAACTTATTTTCAGTAAACACGTTTTATATTGCTTTGTCTTTTGAGAATTGACTTGTCCTAAAGTCAATGCTTAATTATTTCATTTCATTTCATCTCAATTGATGATATTACCCCATAAAGAAAATTGGCTGAATTTTGTGACTCATTCTATTAATTAGTGCATCAAAAGCGCAAAAAAGAACAATTCACACTTTTAGCTTTTTTTTTTTTACGTTATANNTTTTAGTAAAGAAAATAAATAGCTTAGACATAAAAGCAACTTCTGCATCAACCATGAACCATTGCCTTTTATATCGATATTAGTTCTAGATTTGTGATCCATCTAATGCATCGGACCAATAACAAATTGTCGTCCTCTTCACGCGAATTGTTTGGCCAGAACAACGATGTTGATGGCATCACCCAGAGTTGCCTGCAAATTTCGCAGCCATTTTTACCAATTTCACAGCAAAAAACTCAAGATTTCTATGATTTTCTAATTTCACGTACCACAAAGAACACAATCTCTTTGAAATTTATTTCAAAGATAGAACCAGGACTGCTTAATTAATCATCATAACAAATGTTTCCTAGGTATTATCGACTTGTTCGAAAACTTCTTTTTGACATTATGACGTCAGTGTAGTTGTGCACGTGACTCATTTTTTGAGCCCTCGAAAAACCAAACATTCCCCAAAATAATAGAGCTCAAAAAGATAATTCAAGCCTTTACCATTTGATGGAAGATCAATTAAAATGCTTATCTTTTTTTTTACATGTACGTATTATTAGTGTATCGTCAAAATTTGGTTGAATTTTATTTGAGTTTATAATCTGAAGTTTTCTAAACTTCGAAAATGGGCGTGTGGTCTAGTGGTATGATTCTCGCTTTGGGCGACGGTTTGGAAACAAGCTGATTACTACAAGCATGCGAGAGGCCCTGGGTTCAATTCCCAGCTCGCCCCTTATTTTTTGCACCTAATTCGTTTCATTTTTGGTAACTTGATACTACCAGAGATCAACGGTTCTGTATAGAACAGAAAGGACACTACCACCACTGATTTAACTATAGTCTATAGTTGTTCTATATATTTTTATATGCTGATATTTCTAAACTACATAAACTTCAATCAATTTTCCAAAATCCAAACCATCACCACTTGCAATATCAAACACCTTAATTCCGTCCAAACTATAAATCCCTTTTGATATCCCCAATAGTGTCAACTCAGTTTCAAACACCATATTGGGTTCGACAGGTCCAATTCGTATATCATTATTCAAAACAACAACTCCACAGTTCTTGTTATTTTTGAGTGATTCAGCCAAGGGTATCAATTGTTGAGGAGTATATATCACTTCACTTTTGGGGATTCTTGGATTTTCCTGGGGTCTAAGTAATAAGTTTACCGAAGAATTATTTCTTGTGTTCTCTCCGGTAGCATAGATAGGATTAAAATTGATTGGGTTTTGAACAAGTAGAGATAAATTTAATCGATTTGGAGAGTTATTGATTGCTTGAATTTTCCAAGTGGTTACCTCTCCTAATGTAAGACTTAATTTCCCAATGAAGGTAAGTTGGAATCCAAATAGGCTGGAATTTGCAGTAGTTGTTAGGTTCACTGTTACGCCAGAGGAAGCCTGGAGAATTTGCGAATTCATCGGTGAAGCTGATTGCCTTTGTGTTGGTTTCTTTATGAGGTTTGGGGTACTATTTGAAACTGGAATATGTGTAGCGTTCTTGTGTCCAAAAGGAAGGATTGAACCTTTATAGGTTTGACTTATTAATATCGATTTTGCTGTGTTAGTAGGATTCGAGATACTAGGTTGTGATTGAAGTTGGGAATACGTATTTGAAGTTTTCAACGAATTACTAATTGGAGGGGCAATTAAGCCAAAGTCTAAATATGGAGTCCATTCAGTTTCTATAGTGTTACTTAAATTTATAAATTGATTCTTTGATTGCTTCCGAACTTGTAATGATAAGGATATCCTGACTGGTTTGGAATGATGCACAGCTGTCTCTGAGTCATCGTTATTGATTAATTTGTATGTAAGATTAACTGAATCTTTGAAACTTAACATCATTGGTGGCTTGGTCTGGGATAAAGGAACAATAGATCCAGATTTAAACTCAGCCTGGAGATCAAAAACATTAAAGTAATACTCTTCATCATCACTTAACAAATCTAATAACTCTTCAGAGCATTCAATATTAAGAGTCGCCAACAACATGTTATTTCTTCCAGCAGGTTTTGTTGATTTTATTTTTAAAACAAGCGATATTGTAACAGGAACAATTAAAATTGCTTGAACGAGATTATGTTTCTCCTTTTGCCTAATTTCCTCTTCTTTTGATAAAGTTTCATTCTTGCAGTTAGGAATTGTAATTGTCTCATTATTTATATTTAAACCACGCTGGAAAGAAGGTAAAAAATTGTCCAAAGGAGGATCAACAACCTCCTTATTCGCACTTCCATTCTCATGATGAAGTTCGTCAAACAATGCACATGAAATAACTAGTCGAGGATGTGATATTCGTTTTCGAGGATAAGTAATTGGTATGTGAAATTTCCAAACTTGTCGATCAACAGCCTGATAAATGATTTCATCAACTTTCAAATCAATCCTATTAGAAGTAGTTCCTTGATCCATAGATGTTATATAGGCTAATGGATCATGACGAGTATCAATTATATCTTTTGGAAGGATTGAAATATCAAGGGATATTGATTTCGGTATTAGGGTTTGAGGTGAAATAGTAGGATCAACTATGTGGATGATATAACCAGTTAATGATTCATCAAAAAAGACAATTTCTCGAGGTTCAATGATGTCAAGTTGATTAAGAACATCCCCATTGAGATCAATCTCCTTTGCAGGTAGCTTAATCTGAACGTTCATATAATTACTATGACCTTTCCTAGTATATCTGTGTCAATTTTTGATGAAGGGTTTACGTCACTTGCTAATCATTTTTTTCATTCTCGTTAAGAATTAATTTGTCACCGTGAGAGTCTGTCTGTGAGCACTCATTAATTAACTAATTGATTTCGTTCTATAAATAAATCACTACATACCTTCATTAACTAAACCCAAGAATAGCTAATTATAATTAACAGCCAATAACACTAATAACCTATATAGATACCACCATTTCTCTCTTCTAATTCGTCAACTATATATCCAATGGCATCTGATTTTGGATCCCAACCTAGTTTTGCTGTACATTGTATATTTTTTAAGTTTGGCAATCTACCTTCGTTCAAAGCTACTGCCAAATCAATAGGATCCAATCTTGTCAGAGTACCTAACATCCCACTGCTTTGAATATATAACGTCCTTAATGGTCTTGGAAAATCTAAATATCGTAAATACTCCTCATCAAAAAATGAAGGTGATACATAATCAACACTCACTTCAAGCACCAATAAGTTTGGGCAATATATAAAAACTTGATCTAAGGAATTTTTCTTTAATCCTGGCATTGGATACTGAATCTTAAGACTGGTTAAATTGGCCCCTATCTTGTATAATATATGTCGTAAACCTAAATCAGTAATTGAAGGACAATGAGCAAACTCTAATTGTGTTATCAGGCTAGGGAAATTACTTTCATATAGGAAATCATCCGAAATTCCTCCTGATATTCGTAAAAATGTAAGTTTTGCAGGCCAAATAATAGAAGAGTAATCATGAATTTCAATCAGTGATCGTGGAAATGACAAATATGACAAATTATGAAGATTCCTTATAGATTTAAATAATTCTTCAAGATTTAAAGTTTCTGAAACCAATCGTAAATCCAATACTCGTAAATTTTCGCAGTTCTTCAACGCTATTAATGGAGCTAATCCAAAACTAGTTTGAGGCGCTATGAATGTATCCAAATGTTTATGTGATCTCTTTAATAATTTCGCAACAAATGCATTCTTTCCCGATTGAATAATATAAGACAAATCCAATGAATATATATACTCCCCAAGATGCTTATTATTCGACATGGTTTCCATAAAATTAAAGAAATTCGTTGCTTTCAATTTCGGATGACGATATAACATTGGTAAGATAATTAAATAAAATAATCGACATACTCTCATAAACTTGGGTTTCAATTTATCCCGACTTAGAAGAATCTTAAATATCTCCACAAATATTTCAGTAGGTAATTTCATTATATCTTGATTTACACCCACTTCATTCTCAACCAATTGAACATAATCCGGATTATGACCATGAATTGCACATTGTAAAATGTCAACTTTTTCAAATTTACTCCAAGGCCAGACTTTCCCCAGATGATTAACATGATCGCTTAGGACATAAATTGAATTCACAGCTACGTTATTTTTAAATCGTTGGGTATTAGTTGATTCGAGAGTTGTCTCTTTTGATTTCAAATTCTCTTCTTCATCGTCGGAATTTTCCACGTAGTTATTAGATTTGAAGACATATCGTTTATAAGGAGCACGAGTCTTCTTTGGACGTCGCTTGTTGGCCATTATAGCCTTGAAGTACACTTTAAATGGGGGACCGTGAGTAGAATCAGAGCACTTGTTTAGAGTTCAACTAAAATGATTCCATCCCCTCACACTAAAAAAGTTTTCGGATCTAAAAAAAACTGTGGAGTCATTTGAATAACCGTCATACTAAAATTTTATATCTCCAATGTAAGAATCCAAAGCTTCCCGAACAGAGATGAGTAAAAACAAAACAATTTAAATTAGGTATACAGCAAATTATGAATATTAACTACATAAAGCAACTGGGACTCTCCTTCTAGCAGCGTGCAGTTCTCGATTAATTATAGGAGGAGCAGCTAATGGGGAAAAATGAGCCTGCTTCTTCCTGGAATTTGTACTTCCCGATTCAATCCCTTGAAATCCATCAAATTTCTGAGTTGTAGGAGAAGATTTTAATCGGAATTCTTTCATTCCTCCACCAAAGAATTCGCGATTTACGGATGGTGCTGCTTCTATTCTTTTCAATGGAGGTGGCTGAGGTAATGCTTTAACCACAGACGAAGAATTCGGTTGCATTGGTGGAGGCGCCAATTGTTTGAATTCCTTCATTCTTGAACCTTGAACTCTTACCAGAAAGACAGCGGAAACAACACCCAACAGGATAACTATTAACAAATGGATTGGTTTCCAGACTATCCAGTTAAGTAAATGCAATGGTATCACAATATGTAACCTGATGTAATAGACGAATAATTTAAAAGGGATCCTAAATAATACAAGTGCAATTATGAATCTAAGTGTCCGAATTGGATGACGGCATAGTTCCAAAATTTCCCCTATGATATATTTATTAATTGCATCCCATAATACTACCTTACCCAACATATATTCCTTTTGCAAATCATCTTCAAATGCCATCTTGACCAATTTGAATGGATATGTTAATATATCACCCAAAGTAATTTCAAATACGTCATCATTTGGTCTTTCCGATTTCGGTGAAATCTGGTACAGCATACCTCGTTGATAGCAGTCCTCTTGATAATTTGATGATATCTTTGGAGGTATTAGATTGGATTTATTGGAAGCAAACCAAGATGTATCTCTTGTCATTGGAATGCTATAATCTTGCTCGAGTAAGATAGTCATATCTTCTTCAATTATTGTATTCAATTCCGGATTTCGTTTAAGCGTTGATGTGGAAAGGAAACGTTGGGAGGAAGCGTTCGGTCTTTGTACATTATTAGCAGGTACTGCCTGAATCTTCTTCTTGGGTCTAAATTGTTTGGTAATTGAGTCATTATTTGATATGATACTCATTTGCGAAGTATTTGGAGATGACATTGGTGATGGTGTATTTGACCCTGAAATATTCAAGGGAAAAGGGGTAAATGATTTATCTGTGGGTAGTTTCATGACCACTTTTTGTAACGTGGAGATCTCCCTTTTCAATTGTTCGAATTCACGATTGTATCCTTGTATATTTTCCAACAAGATTTGATTAGTTGGTTGTCGACTGGAATTTGGATTTGGTAATAAGTATTCTTTTACTTCTTGAAACCAATTCTTTGATGTTGTATTGTTATTGTTATTATTCAGGAACAAATGAGTATTATCCAAGGAACTACTTTCCAAAACTTCTGAGAATGATTTCATTGCTCTGAGTATCGACCAAAATTGCAACAATGCAATATTCACATTATTAAAGACCAGTTTCTTTCTTACATTGTCAATTATTGTATATTCTCTGGTCCAAATTAGCAACATAGAACCAAATATCGAGGCAACTATTGAAGTAAGGAGGGCAATGATTTGGAATGTATGTACCTTTCTCGATAACAACAATTGCTTCGTGAAATCACGATTATTTGCCTTTTCATGAAGTAATTGTGCTGCTAGGAGCAATTTAGTTTGCTTCAATTTATCAAACCACTTGAACGGCCATTCGATAGCATATCGAACAACCCAACTTATGAGCAACACAGTTAAAATATCAATTACCAAGTTTGCGACTTGTTCGTTTGTTGTCGTTGTAGATGAAGGGAATGGAAATATTATTGATGTCAATGTTGGCAATATAATAATTAAATAAGTGAATACCTTGAGTATTGGCAGTTGAACTTGTGGTGGTGCTAGTAGTTGTGGTTGTTGCAGTTGTTGTGATGGGATCTGTTGCTCCGGTTGCAGCAGCAGCAGCTGTTGTTGCTTCTGCATAGCTTTTGTCAGAGTGTGAGATCTTGTTGTTGCGGCTGCTGATGCAACAGCTGAGGGTAGATCTTGTTGAGTGATAGTACAAGTGTTGGAGGACATTATTGCCGTTGTTGTTTTTAGTGATTCGCTGATTGAATCGTCTGTGGTATTGTGGTCTATTGATGTTATTTTTGTGGCAGCTGTTGATTTCATAATGTTATTGTTAGGGGACGGCTGTTACTGGAGTGCTATAACTCCTATAAATTAATTACTATGGAAAACAATGTTAATGAATGATAAAAATAATCCTAAAATATCATAAGCTAATAATAGAGGTATCTTTTTATATTGTTGCTAACTATTGCTTATAGGTTGATTTATTTATTGATCGTTTGTTTGTTTGTTTGTTTGTGGTTGTAAAATAGAAAATTCTCAAATCAATTGTTAATTTTATTTCTCTTCGTATTAAAATATTTCTGTTGATGATTAATTTACAACCCACAGTTAACTTTACTTCTTTAATTAATTACATCTGATGGTTAATTATAATTAATTTGACTTTTGCATGATACTACCATCCTTACATTCTATTGCATATTCATCGCAAAATCAGAATATAACTAACGCTATTTCGTCAAAGTATTTCCATTTATACTTTGAAACAAGAAACCTAACAAGCCCACGACCCTTACTTTCCATCACAGGGCGTTGCATCAACAAAATATATAGAACCGAAGTATGACTGAACAGGAAGAGAAAGATCCCAAGCAACATGATAATTAGCTCATACTAAACTACTATAGACACTACTCTCATTGCTACTATCAATTGATATCATTAGGTTACATGATATTAAAAGAATCCTGCAGATCACTTATAAAAGATTAATCATCACATGCAAAAAAAGAAAACATAAAAATTGCAACAATTCAAGAATATTATTTTCTGTTTAATTTATTTTAAAGAGAAGATTTTTCTTCGCGTCCCCCCCACGATGTAATAATTTCTCCCCACTATTGATCCCCCACTAACAAACTAAATAAAGCTAACCAGATCATCGAGAAATTTTCTTGATTTTTGGTGTTGACGCGTCAACACAATAAGATCAAAGATAACCAGGCAGAAATTGCCCAAGGCGTACATTCATACTCCAAGAGATTTCTTGACAATAAACAAACGCAAAGAAAATATTTCACATGAAAGGTTGGAAGTAGTTTTGTACTAATTAGACGCAAACTATCGATCCAACATCTAGAACGTCACTTACGTTGGTCTGAAAAATTAGAAGGAAGCTTTGAAAATTGTAATAACTACTATTACAACTTGCTTATTTTGATAATTCAGGTACAAACAATCAGTGTAGAGTAGAAAAGCAAAATTCTACAATACAGCACTTAGAATTACTCTACTAGATTTCGATTACATATGCTGACTTCTTGTTTCCATCTAGGACCTGCCTTTCTGCTATCTCTGGCTCCTATCTTATCAATTAACATTTGTATTGTATTTCCAGTATTTACCATACCACCTAGGAACAAGGAAAACGTACCATATGCATCTAGGTACCAGATTGGAAAACGGAAAGCAATAGTGGCTTTTATATCTTCCCTGGTTTCACATGTCGAGTTTGATCTAATTGAATTATAAGTATGACCCAGAGATTATATCCAGACTTAGCACTTTGCTGATACAGTAGGTCTTAACTTGGTCAAATCTTTTGACTTGGAAATAATCCAATAAAGGTTTTTCTAACTCTCTTCACACTTTTGACCAGGTCTTTTAAAATGACCTTTATAGTAGTACCTTACAGAAAACTTTTTTCGCGGTATTTTCTGATTGATAACTAGATTCTTTAAATCTCAATTTTGAGCAATTTCTTTTGCTAATAACCCCCTTCTTATTTGAAGTTATTACTAGCGATGGTCAAAAGAACGAAGCCCTTTAGGTAGGACTGTTATGTTGTAATTGAAGTTTTCGAAATATCGGAATTGAGATGACGCTACAGTTCATTTCAGTTCACAAATCTAAAAAATTGTTATCAATTCACGTAATACCTCTTTAACTTAGTCCTAGTTTGGCCAGTGCTACTAGGACAATGATGTGACATGTATTTGTCATGATTTGTTCTTTTCTTAAAAGGTCTCTTCACATTCAACTAAAGGAGTGTAACAAATTCTTTATTTAATTAATGAATTCAATGCCTTGTTTTTCATTTATATAAATCTATAAAGAGGCTAGAAATAACACATTCGACGTGCATTCAAAAACTAACCAAAAAAGGCATACAATAAAATTATTGAGAAATTGACTTGCTTCAGCCGATTTATAACAACTCTTAGGATGATATCAGACCGTCCTGTGGTCACAAATTGACAATGATGCTGCCATAAAAAGGGAACCGCCAAGCCATTTTCACGAAATAAAACCCAGACCTATTCAATTTAACCCACACCACTATACTTAATAAAAAATACGACATCAAGTGAACGCTCCAAACTCTCAAAAACCATTTATTTAGTAGTCAGCAATAATAACTTCAAGTTCAACCTTCTTACAGATAGAATCAATGCTAGCATCGTAAAGCTTGTACGCGTCACCAGAAGAACATTCCCAGAAGATGGTTTGTTTACCAATAGATAACAACCAATCATTATCTTGTGTAATAATGGCAAACCCACAATCGTAAAGAGCACCAGCCTGTGGGTGGTCATCAAATTGGAGTTGGTGGTTACCGACAATTTCACCAATTCTACCATCACAATCAGTTAAGACACCTCCATGGATTTGGAAAACTAAAAGACCGGTATCAACAACGTGGTGGTAGAAACCGTCTTTATCGGTATGGAATGGACTACCTTTCTGGTGATTTGGATCAGGTAAATAAGTGTATGGATGACAAGTATCATCTAATGGGTAGTATAATTGACCATCACTTCCTTCGTTAACAACTGCAAATACACCACCTGATAACGCAGTTTGACAAGGGGGCTCAACAATTGGACATGGAGCAGTGACGGTGACGGTTTTGGTGACAGTGACAGTCTTGTAATGATCATCATCACAATTATCATCAATTGGATGAAGAACATGGGAACCACCTCTCTTTTCCAATTTTCTTTGTTGGTTTGTCATCATCACAATTTTCTAATTGTCTGACATGTAATTCAAACTTCTTGTTATTGGTGATAATAACACCAGTACCCTCATCATGACAATCTTTTGGTTTCTTTTCTGACCAACCAGCTTTAAGGAAACTAGCTTCGGAAATGGCCAATAAAGTAAAAATGACACCAGTAGAAAACTTCTTTATAATTAGTAGATTGTGATTTGTAGTTAAATTGTTAGCTGAAGTAGACTTGTTGATACAAGGTAACCTCTTCCAATCCAGAATGGTAATTAATGGAGAAATAAGTTTTGACACGTTGCATGTTGAAACGAGTATAACTTGTTTCTGGGTAAACTTTATTTGTGGGGATAGGTTTCTCTCTCGATTTATTGTCAATTCGTTTTCATTCACTTTGGATTGTTAACTTAATCAAAAAAGTATTTTTTAACTCCCTTTTTTGCAGCCAAAAAAACTGGTTTGATTCAACCAAAAAAACACAGAGTGGCTATATTTCCGTTTTAGGTATGTCATCCGATGTCCATATTACCATACGTTAAGAACAAGTACATGTAATACTAACGCATTAACGACTTAACTAAAAGCAAAGAATCAAAAAGTTGATGATACAACACAGCGAAGAAGTGATTTGATATAATAATTATTTACAATACAATCGGAATATATTGTTGTTATAATGAATGGTTACCACCCCCTACAGCTATATGGCCACATGACTCCTTAAATATTGGAATTGATTTTGGACAACATGTTCTTGAAAACTCACTGTATCAGCTATTTTGTTTACTATATTACTTTTTAAGAAAGCCTACCACCTATATTGTTCTGCATTTTTCGCTTACGTGTATTACTCATTGATTTACATTTTGAATTGTTGATTTGGTTGCCTTAAATCTTCCTTCAACAACAATACAGGAAATGATCTTACAGTATTTTCTGCATGTATAAAGAATAGAGACATTCACACGATAGCTTTGTTAATGATCAACAACATAAGCTTTTGCAGTGATATAAACACGTACCGGCATTTTTTCAAGTCTTCAAAACAACCACCACTGTATCCCTTTTCCATGTTTATTCAATGTTTCTAACAAACTCAACAAACCCCTCATACTCCTGGTTTACCTGGTGGAAAATGGATTCGTGTTCAAATTCTTTCCCCATATCCCCTTCAGAAATACTTTCAGCAATATTCATTGACAAAAAGTTTAGACAAGGATAAGAAAACGCTAATTCAGATCGGGATCCATATACTCTTTAACCACTTGTTTACGTTCTCTAACTTACGGGAAGCGCTGATATCAAACTTTTAGTGGTCGACTGGCGCAACTATCTAATTACGAGTCTTGTTTCTCTCCACAGCTTTGGGAATAACTATCCGCTAAGTGTCAGAATGTTTCTTGAGCATTCCTGATAAATACTCTTTCTAACACACACTTGATACTCACTCCTTAAGTTAGAAATTCGCAGAACACGGGTTTAATGACAGAGAGAATAGTGTTCCTAATATTGAGTTTCTACCAATCAACACACGCAGCAGGTCTTTTCAATTAATTTGTTTAGCCATCCAAATCGTGAATCATTATTCACAGAGATAACTTACAAAGGAAACGTTAATTGAATTAAATTTATTATAAAAGTGAACCCATAATTTTCTAACCTCTATTTAACCGTTTATATGTACAAGATAATATACCCATCTGTTTATACATGTGGCGAACAATTATAACAACTATTTCCCATCAAAATCTTCCGGATTAACATCAAACTTCGCCTTCCTTCCCTTCGCGATATACTTCTGAGACTTTTCCAACTTGTTAGCCATAGCAGCAGCAATATCATCATCAAATGCCTCGGCAGAAACAGAAGTAATCTTTTTCCATTGTCTTTTTTGCTTTTCTTTGAGAACAGTCTTACGCTGAGTAAGGTACAAATTATCTAATTTCTCACGAACTTCGTCTGATATGGAATTTTTAACGACACGAGATTTCTTACCCAAGGGCCAAAGGTCACCTCTTGCAGATTTTCTAGCATCGTGATAAACTTGTTTACCTAAACTTTTTGGGATTTGCCATACTTCAATATTTCCTTCATTTGAGCAAACAGTCATCCTGATGTTGTTTTTCTGTTTTTGTGGATTATCCATAATACGTGGCCAATGATTGATATCAGAAAAATCTTCCTTATCTTTATAATCACGCTCTTTTTCAATTTGTTTAATTGTTTCAAGATCGTTCAAACTTCTATGAACAATTAAATATGAATAAGACCCATCTTCTGAATTACGACCCCCTGATCTACCTGTACCTTCCATAAGTTTTAATTCGGCCTTTGTACGTTTACCAATACCATCTTGAGCTGTCTTGTCCCAAGCGGAAGCCAACAATTTACCCTTCTTCAATTCCATCGTATATTTTGGTCTTTCCACAATCTTGGTAAATGAACAAAACTTTAATCTATGTTTATGGGAAGGAATCTTATAATATTTAGGATCCCCTAACTGTAAAGGACATTTCCTGTGATGTGGACAAGGTGCAACAACACTCAAGTGATAATCAATCTTATCCCTCATTTGTTCCTGTGGTGTATCAATTTCAAATACTTCGAATTCGCCTGTACTTTCAACCTTTAATTCTTCTTCAGTGACTTCTCCAAACTTCTCATTTAATTCTTTTGCAAATTCATGACCTGTTTGAATTTCACCTGCTTCTTCTGCTTCTTCTCTTTCCAATTGTGCAAGTAGCTCTTGTTCATACTCAAGATCAGCTTCTGTGGCCATTGCATCCTCCTTTCTCAATTTCTTAGGTTTATTTCTAGATCCTTTAAGGTATGGACGTGGAATCTTTCCAATTTCGTCAGGGAAGTTTTCCGGTCTGATCATAATTTGTCTTGCACGTGCAATAGTCTCAAATCCAACGGAATTACCACGTTCCACAAGCACAAGATGTCCATCTGGAGATAAACAACGTAAAATCATTCTAATATTTTCATCTACATCTTTTGGAAAACTAAATTCACGTGACAACAATGAGTTATTGACAATTATTAAATCGTATTGCTTTGAATTTGGAAGGGAGTTTCTAAGAGTAGTACGGATATGGATTCTTTTGGTATCAATGCGGCCAACGTAATCTTCAGGGGATGATTCCTCTTGTTCTTTTGGTTCTGCCTCTTCCGTATCTTGAGACTTTTCTAATTCTGTTTGTTCAGATTCATTTGATTCTTGAGCTGTAGCTTCAGCTTCAGTTAGATCTTCATCTTCTTTCGGATTAGATTCAACTTCGTCTTCGTTTCCAGTGAAGTTCTCATTTAATTGTCTAGATAGAATGATTTTTGCGCTCCTTTTCATCTCCGTGCTCTTTCTTCCAACAATATACGCATCCTTAACTTCTGGAACCCACTCTGGACCCATAATCTCATTCAAAGCTACCATACCAGTGGCAGGTCCATACCCGACATCCAACACTCTCCGAGGATTAAAATTGGATATACCAACTCTTTTTTGAAGTTCCAATAATACTTGTTTACAATGGGAAAAATCTTGTAAGAAAAATGCTGCAATATGAGCATTTGTATCCAATCTACTAATTGGATCTTTTTGAATTTGAATCTTTTGTACATCTTGATATAATTTAACAACTCTTTCTCTAAGTTTTCCAGGTGTTGTCGAACTCAATATGTTGTTACCGATAGCTTTTGCTATTGGTTGAGGTAAGATAGTAATGCCATGTTCCATTCTCCCTAAAAGAGTTGAATCGTGCAACCTTGCTTCCTGGGAATTGGAACCTTTAATAAAACTTCCATCTTCATTACGGTACGGAGAATCAGATTCAATAACACGAGAATTAAACTGTGATTTGTCTACGTCTTTTTGGTCTGTAGGTGTAATTACTTCTCCTAGTTGTTTGGGTTTGAAAGGTAACATAGGATTTGTTTCGAATTCTTCTTTGGCGATAAAATCGAGATCAAAATGGGGTTTATTTGTAGCCGTAGAATAACAGGATCTGCTATTACGCAATATGACAGAAGATATATTACTTCTAATAATACCTCTTCTTAACATGTTTTGGCGACTTCTATCTATAAATGTAAATATACACGGAACTAATTAGATGAATGGTCTCTGTTAAAACCTCATCGTAAAATCAAAAAGTTTTGCAAAAAAACAAAAAATTGCAAATAAAAAATCGATTTTTAATAATCAACAAATGTCGTAGTCATGGGTTGGAGACATTTGTCGTATTTGTTTTGTCGAATAAAAAAATACTGAAAAAAATGGTGCTTGAATTATTTCAACACTTATAGTACAACCTCACATACTTTAAGGTTTTATACATTTCAACAAGCTATGTTCAGCAGAGCCATTCGTATATCTACACCAATTTTTGCATCTGGTGCCATAATAACAACATTAAATATGAATAGCAACAATATAGTTCTCAATGAAACTAAGAAGTCTCGTAATTTCTATGAAGACGAAAGTGAAGTTATCAATATTCCAGGTACTGTCACCCCAGCGCCTGCATCCGAAATCCAAGCACTTGGAGCTAATAGGATAATTGATGGAATTTCCGTACGTTCATCCGATATCACAGAAGGATTTTTTAAGTCTGCTAGAGAAATCACCGTCTCTTCCGTTGATTCCATCAAACAATGGTTAAATCAAGGATATACTAAAATAAACAATACTGAAAGAGCAGTTACCAATACTGTAAGTGGATTACACAATAAATCTGAAGATCTTTTACCAAATTCTTTATATGTTCTCATTGCAATTTTACTGGGTACAATTGCTGCTCGCCCTCGTGGAATTATTGCAAGAGTTACATTCCCAACTTTCTTAGGTTTAGGTGCATTCAAATATTTCTTACCTAGAACTTATGAAAACACAATGGGTTTCGCTTGGCAAGTTGAACAAAATAAGGTTCCTGCATTGGCTAAGCAACAAGAATTGGCATATCAATCTGCTGTCAATGCTATTCATTCGATAGAAGAGACTACAGAAAGTAGTAAGAGAAGTATCGAAAGTGGTGCTAAGTCTTTAAGAAAGTCAATTGCCGATATAACTGGTTTAAACATTGATGAAGAAGTCACCAAAAAGTAAATAAGTAAGAGAGATAACTTTCAAAAGAGAGTCGTGTGTATACTAATTGCCAAATAAAGAAAAGCACAATTTTAGGCTGCGAAATTTTGTTTACTTGCTTTCTTTGTTGCTTGTAGCTTTTCTTTTAAAATTTATTTAATTGGCGGCAAATATTGAAGAATCATTCTTTCCTCTTCACAGACATACATGTCAAACAGTTATATTCACATGTCGAACAGTACTAATGTGTCTAAACTTACCAGACCTGGCACTGCAATACAACGAGTCCTTGAAAAAGTAACACTGTCAGTATTTCCAAGCTCCACGACTTCAACACGAGATACAACAACTCAGGACGACAAGTCAGTACCAAAAACAAACAGATCTTCTTCACGAAAACTATGGCAAAAAGCTACTAAAATTTCAAAAGCTTCTAAGAAACTCAAAGCTTTGGAATCAGATTTTGTAAACGAATTAATTGATTGGGCAGGATCAATACCAAATGTTGATAACAAAGTTTTAGTTAGAGAATATGGACAATTTCTCCTTTTCCAAAATATAGCGCTTAATGAAAAAATTGAAAAGTATGATAAAGTTAGATTAAGTTTAGCATTTGTTAGTGAAAGAGAGAAGAAGCAATGTGAACTATTGCTTGAGAAATTTAAATTAGAGAAACAATTAAAAGAAAGTAAGGAAAAGCATGGTCCAAAAGCATCTAGCACTATCCTAATCACTGAAAGATTAGAAGAAGTTGAATGTGGCTTACAAGTAGTTGAACAGCAATATACTAGATCCATTGGCAATGATTTAAAGGATTCACTTATTGATTTTGTTTATTCCGTCTGTTTAACGAACAAGAAAACCGTTGATTTTGGAGACGATTTTGTCAAACTGTTTGACCAAGAGAATGCTGCTACCTCAACTGGAGAAATTGCGAGAATGTCTCCGGATAAGTTTTCCAGAGCTCGAAGGGGTGATAATTCCAAATGCTCCATTGATAGATATTCATTAAAAGAAGAAAATAGAGGACAACCATACAACGAATCAATGTCATCCCCTCAATCAGTTAGTAATGACTTTAAAAAGGTTGCACCTACCTCTCGTAATCAAGGACCTTATGAACCATTCGAGGTTCAAAGAGCAGGGCAACAACCAGTTCCGATAGTCATGGGTCAATCACAAAATGTTCACCGCTATCACCAACATATTAATCGTCAGTTCCTGCAGCTTGGACAACAAGACGGCGAAATTTATACCGGATATGTAAGAAATGCCTCAAGTGACTCCCATAATCATTGGAAATAATAATGCTTCTATAAAATTATATATTTGTTCTCATTGTATGCCAGAAAAATATATGATAAAACCTATGTACAATCTATAACTGTTAATTATTACTGTTCTTAAAGAACTTCTTACCCACTTCATATGAAGAAATCATGATAGCGCAGGCCGGCGCGATCTTCATTACTCGAGGTACAAATCCCGCATACAACGCACCCATTCCTTCCTTTTTATATATGCCTAACAAGAACTTAAACATATTCTCTCTCTTTGCACGTGCTTGCCCTTCTTCAAATGTAATTTGCAATCTTGTTTTTCCAACATCAAAGGGATTTGTGAAAAATGCCGCCACAGTACCAGATATGGAACCCGATAAAAAAGATGTGGCGAATACTTTCCAATCATTGGAATTGTTACTGGAGTCGAAATCGGTCTTTAATCCCCGAGCAATGCGATCCTTACATAATTCATAACTCGACCAATATATACCTGAAAACGGTACATCTCTCCATAATGTAATTTGCAACCCTTTAAACAATGTTCCTAACCCATTTTGTTTCACAAGTGAAAACAGATCTTTTAATAAATTAGATAATACAGCTGAAGACTTCTTCAGATCACTTGGGATAGATTGCAATCTAGTCTTGATCAATTCTGCTGGAGCAACAAAACTGGCAGACATGATTCTTGCCAAAGATCCACAAAGTAATGGATTTAATGGATGTTGTGATATTGGTGAATGATCCCTTATATATTCATAGCCTGTAAAATAAATTATATTTGACGGGATTGCCATTAGCAATGTGAGTGAAAGGCCCCTCCAAAGAGTGGCTACACCCTCATGTTTGCTGACTGTTGCAAACCCTTGGAATGTATTTGTTATTCTTGTACATTCATTAGTTCCGCAATACTTATTATGAATCCAGAATAATTCTGGTGCTGAACTAGTCGTTGCCTGTGCTTGATTACGTACTGCGGTTGCTGCAGATGCCATGTTTCCGATCAGAGTATTTTGAACATGTGGGAAACTCTCCGGGAAATGGGCTTGACAACATGGTTCTTTAGGCAAGATTTCTTGCTGTTGGATTCTGATTCTGATGACATCAAAAGGCGTCACCACAAGGGAAGTTAACAACGACCCCAGACAGGCGCTTATCATTCTCTGTGTTATTGATATATCGTCTTTGGAATTGGCCATTTTCGCCTCTTGCCTAAGTTGTTTGCTAAATTTGAGATCATTTTCCTCTATAGCCCCTGCGATCTCCGATGATAATGACATATTCTAATCTTATAATTTGCAAACCTATAAACAAATTCTAATATGAGGATTGTCTCTAAAGATGCAAGAAATGTTTTTCTAATAACTCTAATGGGGTTAAATGGTATTTATTGCTTCGTCTTTATACAGAATTCCATAGAAAATTTCCACAGCAATTTGTGATGATTAATTACAGAGTTTATATGCAGGTATCTTTCTAGTTTTGTTCCCTTTTCCGTATCTCGGCGAAAAAAAGAAAAAGAGGTCAAAGAGGAAATACATAGCGAGATACTAAAAAAAAAAAAGAGATACTACAAGTAAAAAAAAAAAAGAGATCATCGCTGTCAATCATCGCTGTCAAATAATTATTGATTGAATTTTGACTCTACTTATAAAATCAACTTACTAATACTCCACAATGGTGTCGGCACATGAATACACATTGATATGTCCATCTTGATTATAATTTGTAGCAATAAGCATTCTATGAGGATGGAAAGTTGTACTGGATAAATAACTTGAAGTACGATTAGAAAGATATTTATCATGAGGATTTCTCAACGTTGTTAATAAATCACCAGCTGTAGACCAGATGTTAACCGATTTCGAACTTGTAGTAATTATTGGAGCATGTTCATGTACATCCATACATCTCATTGATTTCTCTGCTGTAGTATACGTCAACAATGGATCATTTAATCTAATATCCCAAAGATTGACGTATCCATCAGAAGATCCACTCGCCAATTCACGGTATCCACCTCTTTGCATATGTACATTTCTAATTGATCCATTTCCAATTGCACCCTTCTGTCCAGCCATTGTTCCTCTAGTTGTTCTCCATGTCTTGACCATAGATTCACGAGAATCCAATCTTCGATCATATACACGTACACTACCATCATCAAATCCAGCAATGAACACATTTCCCGCCACTTGATCGGAAGTCAAGGCAGTGATAGAGGACGAAGACCTAGCGGGGATATCCAGAAGACATAATTCTCGAGGGGCATCCCAAATACGAATAATCTTCACATCACCACTAACTAATAATGATCCTCTTGATTGCTGCCATTCAGAAACTAAACCAGAACTTTTGGAAGTTAATAATAAATCAGTCAATGCTCTCCAACCAGCTATTAATTGTACCTTCTTTTCAGTATCATCCATTTCATCCTCATCAACATCTCCACCGCCACCTCCAGTTTCATAATTATGAAAGTTCTTATAGATCTTGATCACCCCATCAGAGGACCCGGTTAAAAGCAATGGTAAATCATCCTCATTCAAGAACTTAATATCAGTGATTTTGGTTCCAAATGGATTCCCATTGGAAAATTTCTTAACAATTTGATTCTGTTCCCAGTCCCAAACTGAAATATTATCCTTTTCATCACTTGCAACTAAGATTTTTTCAAATTGACTGAACCTAATACATTTTGGTTGTACTTTATTGTTCAAGACAATAACATCTTTATTCCAATCTCCACGAAGAGCCATTTCTTTCTGCGGTTGAGTTTCCTGAATGATTGCTTCATTTCTATTTCTTCTCCAGATTCTTTTGATGTAATCTTTGGATCCAGGTTCATCAATTTCATTTTTGGACATTTGAGCTTCTTGGAAATATTCACAACTATATTCAAAAAATCCTGATTCATGAGATAATTCTGGAACATTTGTTAAATCCCGAAGTTTGAAAAATGGCGTTTTTGGTTTATATTCTGATCCATAACTAGTTTGAACTAATCCTGAATTCAAAATCCTGGTAAAGCTTTTTAATTCATTTCCTTCGTCATTAATCTGTAAACTTTTAAATAATTTAGAAACTGACAATTTCTTAATCTTTGAGGTGATTGAAGCTGTATCGGAATCATCATGATCTTGGGAATCTAATTTACTAGTAGATACTGACCTAGTAGTAAGCGAAGAACCATCAATAAGCAAACTATTTCTGTTGCGCAATACTGTGGCACCTGCTGAAGCTTGTCTTCTATCTCCCAATTTAGTATTCATGATCGGTTTAGTTGGTCTAAAACTCTCACTAATATTAATGGTCGATTTACTCAACAAGTAATCTTGCATTTCTTTCACCAAGGGAGCTAAATCACTTTCATTTAACTTGACCATTACTGAATCAATCAACGTTTCTGCCAATTGCTTAACCTCACAATGTGGATCTTCTGAAAGAATTAACAATGCTTTCCAAATGGAACTAAAAATGGACCCATACGCAGGTGATTTTTTTCTAAATTCATTAAGATAATTGGAATTATCAATAAGAACAATTTCTTCCTCCAATTGATTAAATGCCACCACAAGGAAGAATTTATAGTATGTATGAATAAATTTATTGATAAAGAAAATCAACTCTTTTCTTACCATTGATGATCCATCACCTAAAAGACTCAAGATAGCATTCGCCAATTTCAAATCTTGTTGTCTAATTTCATCTCTTTTAATATCACTTATTCCTGTAGGTTGCTGCTGCTGTTGTTGTTGAACATGTATTGGATCGGAAAGGAAAGTAGTTATTGCCAAAATAATAGAACTTCGAACTTCTGGAATTGGGTCATTAATCAACGATAACAATCGATTAATATATCCATCTTTATAAGCTATCCATTTCCCATCAGGATATTTATTCCAAACTTGTGATAGCAACAAACTACACCACTGTCTCAATAATGGATTTTCGCTAGTTTGAATGAACTTCAAACAATTATTAATTACTTCCACTGAAAAACATAATCTTTGACCGTTCTTAAAATCCTTAATAAATAAAGTTAAAATAAATGCACTCATGGCTTTATGGTCATCATTGATCAACATATTTCCAGTCGCTCCAGGTGCTCCAGGTGCCCCTATTTGATTCATAGGACTAGAATTCAAAATCAAATAAAAATAATTATATCCTTTATCCTTGCCTAATTCTTGTTGGATACTTTTATAATCAATTGCCATAATTCTTGCCCAAATGAAAATTAAAACGGGCTTAAGCTCTTGTGCGGGGCTTTGTAATAATTTTAAAACATAAGGGAAGATCCCAATTGACAATGATAAATATACTGCCCAGGGGCCTAAGTCTAAGAATTTGGATAATAAAATCAATGCCCTTAATCTATGTACTTGGGATAATAAAACTTGAAGAACAATTGGCAATTGTTCAGGTGGTTCTTTGGTTGACGGTCCAGCGTATTTGAGCCAGATTTCAAATGCAGTTAATTGCTGTTCAAAGAATGTCGAATGTTGATAATTGCCTAAATTCTGCTGTTGCGATTGAGGCTGTGGCGACGTCGCGTTTGATGAATTTGCTTGGAGAGCAGTACTTCCAGATGTTGAGCTTCCATTCATAACTGGCATTTGATGCGAATTAGAAGTAGGCACAGTCCCATTCTGAGGTAAACCTTGTGAAGTTGACATTGGTCTTGACATGGATGCGTTTCCTTCTTGTGATCTTAATAATTGAGATAGCACCTGTTCAATTGCCAAATCCCATGAATTCCACATTGCATGGAACCTGACTGATTCTGGTAATGGTGGGTCAGTAATTGGATTACAATTTAAATGAGGCATGATTCGTTTTGCTAATAAGAAGTTTCTAAATAATGCAGCCACCATTAAATCTTGTCTGAATAATCTTTTGAAAATTGGTCTTGACAATGAAGTCCATGCTATTGTGTCAGTAATTGCAGTAAAAACCCAATTCAATTCTCCCAATGGTGTTCTTCTATCAGTCAATTTACCCGGTATTATCACATTCCCAATAGAATCTCTAGGCAATAAATCATAATAATTCTTTTTCAATGGACTTTGCATAATGAACCATTTTATACTTATGTCTATAGGACATGTTAGACAACAAGTAAACAAATCAGCAGGTAAGTCGGGACTCATGGGTAACAATTCATTACTTTTACATGCAGCTAATTGTATGCAATCAAGATATGCAGAAGTTGGTGAGGGGGCACTACTGTCATGATTACCATCATTATCATCATCTATTCGTTTTTGTACAAACTTTTTAAAATTATGCACGATATTTCCAGCACTATTACAATCATAAACAAATATTACAGGTGCACCCAACCACGTTTGTAAATCATATAAAGAAATTGGAATGTATTGGGTGTATCCTCGATTAAATACCCAAATTTCCCCACTTGCAGTTGGTTGTGGTACTCCATGACCATTATAATGAAATAGAATTCTTTCATCCTTTGCATTTCTTCTTAATGTGTTACAAAATCTTTTGACATCCTCTACGCAAGGATCTAAAGATTGTTTATATCTTGTCCTTAATGACAAAGTTTCATATTGAGATTGTAAATTCTTCCCGATATTTTCGATTGCCTTTTTAGTGTCAGTAAAAGTTGAAGGATCGCACCACGCTTCAAACTTCGCACAAGGATAGGTTTTCATGATATCAGGAGGATCAACACCTAAATTCAAACATAATACCAACACTGCACTTATTGTCTTTTGACGTTCCTTCATTACCTTCCAATCTGATATTGGCTGATAATTCTTATAATATTTTGGTGATTGTTTCATTTCCGATGTTATTGGATTACCATTTGTATTTTGACGTTTATCATCAAAATAGATGTAATAGGTATTAGCCAATAGACTTAAGAAGTTTTCTGAATTGTAATCTTGGTCAAAACCATGTCGCATCTTATCATTTAGTTGTTGTGGAGATCGATGGCCAACATAAACTGGAGTAGATGACATTATGCTAAATTAAATTACTAAATTACTAAATTATTTGAAAGATATATGGATGTGGTTGTGAATCCAATGTGTAATGGAAGTAATAGGTGCAAGTTGGGGATGGGAGGAAATAATAATCCTAAACCCAATGTAACAGTTAACGACGAATAATGGATAATGGAATAAGTCTATGTCTATATGTACAAGCCTATTGGTGATTACTTAACTAAAAGTACAATGTAATTATTGTTAATGTGTGTGATGGGCTAATACTCTTAGTTGTAATTAATTTATGAATGAGTGCTTATCAAAGGAAATTTCCAATGCTTAATTAATTTGTTGTCTGAAGAAAAAACATCAAACAAAACTTGTGGTTAAATTATAGACTGAATCGCACATAATAAAATTCTTAATTGGGAAATTTAGTCATGTGATCAATTTGCAAAATTTAAGAACGAGGATTTTTGCAACCACCAACTTTAGCACTCTGGATTCTAATCGACTATTCGTTGCATTTCAATCAAGAACTTTGATCTTTTTCCTAACTGTACGCATCAGTACCACCTGAACCGACATTGATTGTGTCTTTTGAGGTATCTTTCAAAAAGATATCGTGATATAATGAATGACACCGAACAATCAATGGTTTCGACCGAGTTAGTCCATTTTATTCCCAATTATATCTAATGATTGTCCCAGAGGGAGAAATTTGTCTTCATATGAATCGAAGCCCATACCTTACTAAACAAAAGAAAGTAGATCAATGACAACAGTTTAGTGGATCGGAATAGTCTGTCTTTTTGCAACATTAATTAGGCTAAATTTATATTGAAGAGAATACAACAAAACAAAAAGTTATTTGGTTGTCAATTCAACAATCAATCAATTTGAACTGTTGCCAATCAATAACTTTGTAATAATACTAAAATGATTTAATTACATATTAATATTTATACTAATTGTTTCTATTTGTATGCCATTATAACCGTAACTATATTTACCTACATACATACATATATATGTTATAGAATGATCTATCTGATCTCGCTAATAAACCTTTAATTGCTTGACAACATCTGAAACAATTTTGGTGGCAAATCTTCTTAAGAAATATTTTAAATTTAGCAAAGAAACAAACGGTTTAAATTTACCCCAAAAAAAAAGTTTGTTATCAGTCTGGTCTTAGTTCCCTTAAATAAAATTTTAAACTTACCAATATTCCTTCTTCTTATCGCTGTATCCATATTTGTTTGGTTATCTATCAATTGAACAAGTAACTATATTAACCTATCTATTTCAATGACTAATATTCAGCTGTTACTTGCATCTTCAGATAAGTATTCACCAATGCCCACAACTATTGCTAGTACTACTGCTACTATTAGTGCTGATACTACTGCTACGTCTCCTAGAAAATTAACACCTTCCTCCACTTCATTTATTACCCTTCCCAGACTAACAACCAATCATGAAGGCAAGATATCAGATCAAAGAGTTGTATTTATTAAACCTGGTCAATCAGCGTACATAAAGCGTGCGTCTCGTAGAAATGATAAAGAAAGAGTCCCCAAATTAACCAATTTATATTTTAATAATAAGCTCATATCCAAGGATCATGCCGTTATTACTCGCTCTGTAAGTGGAAAATTTTCAATTATGGATACTGAATCCACTTTTGGAACTATAGTTAATGATGAAGTGTTGATTCCTAAATTTAAGCATTCTTTAAATGATGGTGATATTGTTGGTCTTATAATTTCAAAACCTTCTCGGACCGTTAAAGCAATTTTTGATTCTCATATGGAAGATAAAAGAAACAAAATTATTGAATTGTCTCAATTTGATAACCCGAAGATTGGCATGACTTTTAAAATTGAAATAAGGGATAATGCTATTCTGTTTATCCCCATTCATGACCCAAATGCAGCATATTCTGCTGATAGCCAACAAAATCAAAACGTAAAGGTTTATAATAAAATAGAAGAAAGTCCTACTAATAAGCCTATTCATATCAATTTAGATGATGATGAAGAAGAAGAACAAGAAGATATTGGAGACTCCAAAGTTATTTCAGATCCAGAGCTCAATCTTAATAATCAAACCCCAGAAAGTTATGCTGGCACACCCACCCATGATGACTATGTTGATAGAACAGCAGAAATCCTCCAAATTGATTTCGGATCTGATTTTGAAAGTGATGGAAACAATAATAATGATACATTTTCTGAGCAAGAGGGTGAACCTTCTAAATTTAATTTTCCTTCCGTTTTTGCCGCCGAGCCCAATGATACCAAAGAAAACCAAAATAAGAAAGAAGTAAGTCATAATGAAAATAAGAAAATTGAAAATTCAACTATTGAGATTAGTGACCTGGAAGTTGAAGTTGAACAACAAGTAAATGATGGAGATCATGCGATTCAAAAAAATGTTTCTCAAGATGCAGAATCATTGTTCTCAAATGATGAAGAAGAAGAAGATGATGATGATGATCGTGGTGACGAGTTGGTAGATGGAAGTTTTAATCAATTTTCAGACGAAGAGGAACAAGAAAATGAAGAAACGAATTATGACGCCGATGGTAACGCAGTTGAAGATCCAGTTGTTTTGGTAGAAACTGAGGAAGAAGTTGATATGGATATTGTTGAAGATGAAGATGAGATTGAATCAGGAGATATGGATAATGAGATTGATGAAGTTGAAGATGTTCTAGATGAAGAGATAGTAATTGAAGAAACTGAACGAGTTAAACCTACGGAAGATATTCAAGAACCTGACGACTACGATTTGGAAGAAGAAATTGATGAAGACAGCGAGAACGTAGAAAGTATGGAAATTGAGGAAGAAGAGGAGGAAGAAGGAAAAGACCTCGAAGAACTTGCGCAAGAACTCCAAGATGAAGAGCAAAGTAGTGAACATGAAAATCTTTTGATTCAAGAACAAGCGTGGCTTGAATCCATCAAATTCAACCCAGATACACATGGTTCATATTCACAACATTCTGAGAATCTCCAAGAAATCGCATTAAAAACATCTTCTCGAATTTCAACGAATGATGACGTTTATTCCTCCGATTTCCAAGACTCGGTCTGTACTAACAGTTCCTCGCCTGTCTGTGAAACTCCGAACTCTAAAAAGAGATCTCGAACAGACATGGAGCACGAAGATTCTGATGATGAGACAGAAGAAGACCTTGAAGAAATTGATACTCCCCTTGTCAAAAAGAAGAAACAATCGGGATCTGTCTTGAAAACTATTGCCAAAGAGGTGGGGAAAGGGTTCTTGTATGCTGGTGTTACTGTTGTTGCTCTTGGTCTCTATGGAAGATCTCTTGTTCTTGATGAACAAAATTGATTGTGATTGTTTAACTGTTTTTATTTTTTCTTTGTGCTTATATGGTTTAGATTGATTTTACTTGGTTATTTTTGGCTGGTTTTTTGGATTTAGGTTGATTTTTTGGTTTTGTCTGTGTTCAAGTATTGTTTAGTTCATTTTGCTACAAATTTTGTGTTTCCTCTAATTTATATAATCGTTTGTTACTCTCTATATTTGCTTACACGTATTTAATTTCGAATGAATGATTCTGAAACTAATTTGAATTATGGTACTTATAAATTTTATCCTAAATAATAATAATAATAAACATAAAATGTTAATACAGAGTTATACAATAAACACAAGAAGTAAAAAAGCAAAATGAAAAAAAAAGTTACAAATTTGAACAAACTATGATTGATTGGCACCTCCACCAGCTGTAACATTCGTATTGTTGTTAGCTTGGTTCTTCTTTCTATATTGCCTCTTCTTCTTCGGTGGCTCGGCAGCTGGAGTTGCCCCAGGAACCGTCTTCCCCGCCACGTTACCATGTCCAAATTGCTGAGAATTACTTGCAGCAGCAGCTGCTGCTGCTTGGGCAGCTGCCAACTTCTGTTGTTGTTGCTGTTGTTGCGCCTTTTGCTTAGCCTGTCTCTGTTGTTGGATGAGTTGGAATTGCTTCAATCTTTGGAAATAAAGTGGGAATTTCTGAATTAACTGTTGTTGAATGTTCTTGGCTTGAACTAATGCCTGTTGTTTCTGTTGTGGGGTTAATTGCTGTCTATTGGGAGCGATACCAGTATTACCCATCATTGCAAACGCGTTCATCTTCTGCTGCATTTGCTTAAACACGACTTGTTCTTCTGGTGATACCGAATTCTGGAAAATTTGTTGTTGCTGCTGTTGTTGAAGTGTCAATTGTGGATTTTGGACAGATTGCTGGGTTGCTGAGGTTCCCACGCTCCCTGGTGCTTGTTGAGGTGGTATACTACCTGGACCCTGATTCTGTACTTGTGGTTGTTGTGGTTGTTGAACTTGAATTCCTGGATTGTTTCTCATAGCTGGGGTACTGGATGCAGATGTTACTTGTGATGCAGAACTGGATGACATGGCAGTTCCGTTAAATTGTGGACTACCTTGTTGTGGAGAGTTTTGCATATGTGCTTGAGCTTGTGCCTGGGCCTGGACTTGAGCTGCTTGTGCTGCGGCTGCAGCTTGTGCTGCCAATTGTTTCTTGGTAGGTTCCTTCTTTGCCCTCTTAGCCCCTGATTGAGTACCTTGGGATTGTCTCTTATTGGTCACGGGAGGAGCTGGTTCAGCAGTTGGCGCGGGAATTGGTGTTGGGGCAGGTTGAATAGTCTCATTGTTCTGGACTGCAGCTGCTGCTTGTATTTTGGCTTCTTGTTGAAGTTTCTCTGCTTCTCGCTTCTTTCTGATTTCTTCAATTAATCTCAACCTCATAAATTGGCCAGTTGACCTAGCTGTATTTTGTGTCGTAGCAGGTACTGGTGCCGTTGTCTGTACTGGTGCCGCTGAAGCATTTGTGGACTTATCACCTTTCTTACCCTTTCCTTCGGCTGCTTGTGAAGCTTCTTTTCCTGATTTTGCTGTGGCTGGAGTAGCAGTCGTAGTGGTAGTTGTGGCTGCAGCAACAGACGTTGGAATAGAATTGACAATTACCAATTTTTTGTCTTGTAACTCATCCGTACGTTTATATCTATTAGACAACAACAACATGATCTCTTCGTATTCAGACGATTTATGTAATACCATTTCATCCAGATGAATCTTTCGTGGTGGTTGCTCCATTTCTTCCCGATGGTTAAAGAATACCTTGTTATCTTGGATTTCATCATCCCATGCAACTTTAGGCTCTGAATCATCTGGTCTAAGATAATCAAAAGATTTATAGGGATTCAAAGGAACAGATAAATCTAATTGTCTGTTAGTCAAAGTCAAAATCTCGGATTCCATTTGAAGCGATAAAGTATCAGTGAATTTAGTTAATGCAGAATCTGTATGATATAGTAAATCGTAATAAATCGATAACGGAGTTGGTTTTAGCAATGTCCTATAAGTCCTTGGTTTGGAAACTACCGTAGTTGTCTTTTGGATAGCATCTTTATATGCCGTTGGATTAGTAGATGCAGTTTGTTGTGTTCGTTGTTGATTCGTTACCACACTCGTCCTCACCATATTTCTATGATCGTATACTTGTAGAATAAGGCAACCATCATATGACCTTATTGAAAAGTCCTTAAGGAGTTCACTCATTTCGATGGGTATTTCTTCTTTTAAAACATGACGCATAAAATCCTTAATCATCGGTAAATCTTTGGGTATGATTTGTGAATCCTGTGAATTGTTGAACCTATAATGGGTTTCAAAAATGTGTAAACTCAAAGATGCAGGGTATTTTGAATATTTCTTTAGTATCTCTTCAGAAGTGGAAGCGAAATGATAATTTTGAAGATTTATTTTTTGTTTTATTTGTTGCAGTAGCTGCTGCTGCTGCTGTTGTTGTTGATGCTGTTGTTGCAGTTGTACTTGTTGTTGCTGTTGTTGAAGAAGCTGCTGTTTCAACTGTTGTTGTTTTTGTAGTTGTAACTGTTGTTGTCTCAATAACGGGGTCTTCGCTTGCATCTCCCCAGGAGTAAGCTTATTCTCTAATCCCATTTGGATAGTTGGCTTTACTCCGCTAGCGACGCCAGGAGCATTCATATTTGCAAATAAATTTCGGTTTTCGAGTTCGGATCAATAAATGTCACTTATTGGTCTTATTCTAAAACCAGTATTCTCTAACCAAACTTAAAATCAAAAGTCGGAAAATAGCTCTGCGAGTATCGAAAAGTCAGCTACCCGAATGAACTATCGTTAAAATGATTGATTGATAGATAGATTCAATGGCTCCTCTCCATGGTTTGGGAACTGTTAACGGCATTGATTGAAGAAAAAAATGAGATTGACTCCAGAGTTTGTGTCACGTGACTAAACCCTGTAGACTGAATGTGACCTGAAGAGATTTAGTTTACATGAACGTTTCAAAAGGTTATCTACAGGCATTTAGGCTGTACTCGATATTACTCACTGTGTTAGAATCATGCTAAAGATATCTTAATGCTATCAAATTTGTTGTTGAATTATCAGAGTTTCTAAAGATTTACAGTGACTATAATTTTACATCACTATTAAGACAGAATTCAATTGATTTGAATAACTTAAGTCTATCATCTTCATTAAATACCCACAATCCATAAATTTCCCCTAAAAGGTTCCTCACAATAATTAAGTTATCATTTAATTCAACATCCATTTCCAGACTTCCAGAATCATTTAACCCATTGGGAAAGAAATGTTTACTGACTTTGTTAGGTAACAAACCCAATGAAAAACAATCAGGACTATTCCTATTCAATAATATAAGACCATAGCAGAATAAACCTTGAAGATCGGTGTATGTAAGGTTTGATTTTGATGCTGGCACTTTAAAATCTCTGACATACATTGCCAACGTTCCTTGAAAGTCGGTTTTTATCCATTCTTGAGAGTCATCATTATATTTATAGATGACACAATGTGATGTATGGCATACTAATTGTTTAATGGATGGATCATATCGACTTATCACATTATAATTCAAAGTATTTGTATATAATTTCAATGCTTCCTCTGTTGTTATTTGTTCTTGCTTAACCAGCGATGGGCCACCGGATCTAGTCTCTGTTCCCATTCTTAATTGTATTTGAATATGTTACGATTTATGACTATCAATTAGTATGAAACAGTAACAGCCCTTTTCCTTTGGTGTCTTAATTTTAAGTTGTTGTGATAGACGGAAGAATTCTTTTTTTTTTTTTGGATTTGTTTCTTGATTCATGACGATGTTGACAGTTAGTTAGAAATAGGACTAAACGCTCCAAATCGTGTTGAAGCGCACTATTGTCTTATTCATTCTGGAGTATGGGAAGTTATCGGATAATTCACCTAACGTTTAATCAGTGATAATTTTCGTGTTTGACACATGCTCAATATTTACAAAAGAAGAATACTTTCAGTTCATTCAGATGAAAGAATAAAGTGACATCATCCGAATATCCTAAGAAGTTGGCAAGGGATATATGAATATTACTTATAATTATGTCAAGATGACCGAATCTAGATCTGAAATGCGAAATAGAGTCGTATCTACAAGACATTGAAGTATCCATCGGTATAATGCAGAAGTTCACAAAGACTTAACCCAAGACGAACCAGAAGAAGCGTTAAACAGTGTTTCAACCAATAGAGAGAAGACGGAATCAGCTACAGTTTCGTCAAACTGACCTGGAAGTTTAGGCTTGTACTTAGTCAGTCGACGAATCAAATGCTTCGACTAGGAAGGTAACCAGTTCCCAGAACCAACATGTTAATTACTGCCAAATACCTATCTTATACCACAGTATTTCCTCGCCTGGATGAACCAGAAATATTGTTCGATGCTTCTTCCTATTTTAAGAAAGTGTCAACTGTGTGAATCAAGGTGAATTAGTGGATAATTTTCCATTCACTTTCTACCCTCTTGGTAATTACTCTCTAAGATATCTTGGTGCTGAAATGACAGAATTTGCTTGGGTAGATTTCCTTGAAATTTCTCAAGTCTGGACCTTGGGAATATTGTCTCAAAGAATTACCAACCTACAGGATCCAATATGTATATTGTTTGGAAACTATAGTTTACAGACAGTCATTGCCCTTTGTCAGAACAGCAAGTGGAAAACGACCAGCACTGAAAATCAAAAGGTTCTTCAAAGGAAGTAGAAACGATACTGTAATGGCACTTGACAAACAAAGGGGGGTTGGATTAGTCAAACTTCTCCAAGCAGCTACTAAAAAGACGGCCCTATTTCATATCCAAAACATTAAAAGATGTCAAAGGCTGGAATTTCAAACTCTTCCGAGATAATATCCAACCATTAGTCAACAAAATACTCGGATTCGTATTATCTGGATAAGTAAGCCTTGATTTTGCGAATCTACGATTTCGTCACTAAACATATGCTTAACAATCAAGGCGGTGATATCGCAGAGTGTATTGTTCAATTCTGCGAATTTTCGAACCTGACCCCCGAAAGAAAACGTTTGTATGCATGGAGAAATAAGCTTCTCAATATGCGGAATCTGAAGGGAACGTTTCCCCGATTAGTTCCGCATTTTGTGTTGAATTTTATTGCAGTCACATCAACTCAAACAACTGTGGGTAATAGTGTTCTTATATTTGAGATTATTATTTACTGCGTTATGCTACATTATGAATGAACTGATTACTATGTTAAGGGTTACGGAACTATAAATACATCTAAATTTCACAAATGATCTTCCTCCTCTACGCGATTAGAAAGTGAAGTATTTCATCAGAGAAAGGCGACAACAAACTAATCATATTACTGTTAGTATTATTATCTATTTGCCATTACCCTACGCAACTAGTCACTTATTCTTTTTCTCAACATTTTGCAAGGTTCACAAAAAATATCAATTTCATTTTGTGGTGTCATCCTGTCTCTCGTTCTCTCTAACATCCTCACTCTGTAAATCACATCCTTACCCCATTGACATTCAATAATTTTAAAAAACTAAAAAACAGTTAATTAAATCCTATCTTCTCATATAAATTCATCACCCCTAATTTCATTAATTGCGATCAAAAATCCAATTGTTCAAATCAAAACTGACAATCTTTTTTTTTTTCATTTGATTTCATTTAATTTTGCTAGTAATTACACTTTTATTCCTTTTGCTTATAAAATTATACATTTAACTTATATCAATTATCTGTTCACAATGTTCTCCTTATCAAGATCAATTCCAAGACCTCAATTGGTTCATGCCTTTAAAAATTCAATTAGAGCTTATGCTGCAGTTGGTGACAGAATTCCATCTATAAGCTTATTCGAAGCTTCACCAGGTAATGATGTTAATCTTGCCGAAGAAACTGCTTCTGGAAAGTCAGTTATTGTTGGTATTCCAGGTTGTTTTTCCCCTGCTTGTTCTTCTAGTCATATCCCAGGTTATATCAAGCATTTGCGTGCTTTCAATGACAAGGGTATCTTTAAGATCTTCGTTGTTGCAGTCAACGATGCATTTGTTACTGGAGCGTGGGGTGAAAAGTTATTAGCTCACAATGTTGCTGGAGCTCAAATTAAGTTCTATGCTGATCCAAAGGGTGAATTCACTAGAGAATTGGATTTATTATTTGATGCCACTAAGTTCTTTGGTAATGAAAGATCAAAGAGATACGCTTTATTAGTTGAAGATGGAAAGATTGTTAAGACTTTTATTGAACCTGATAACACTTCAATCACCATTTCCGCAGCTGATAAAGTTTTAGAACAAATTTAGAAATATATCCTATCTCTCTTAGTTTAGTCTATTGGAATTGAATAGTTTTTGTAGTAGACACTCGTGATATATTATGAACAATTGAAGGTATTTACATGTGTACGCTTAGAATGGAACCTGTGCGAACATAATTTTTCATTGAATGTTTCAAAAGGGAAGAACCCTTTGACACACCTTTGCTATTAGAAAGAATGGTACTAATACCAAGGGCCTATTCACTGGTAGGCATTTTGAATAGACTGTTATTTTACCAAATCCTTCGATTTAACTCAATAGCTACAAATAAAACCACTATAAATGAGAAGGAGGTAGAAGCAGCAAAGAAATGGTTGGAAAAATATACCCATTCCCAAATCCCAAAAAATCTATTCAACATATCCTATAGTAGGTCATCTGGTCCTGGGGGACAGAAAGTAAATAAAACATCATCAAAAGCTACTGTTAGTCTTGAAGCTGGAGAATGGCTAAGTAACGAAAAATGCTTTTGGATACCTTGGGCAATTCAAGAACAACTTAAACTCAAAAACTTTAGATATGCGACCAAGGACTCGGGGCTTTTAATTCAAAGTGATAGCTCCAGAAGTAGAGATATTAATGTTGACGAATGTTTTAAAAAGCTTCTACAAGAAGTCAAGTCGAATGTGTATTTTGCAGGTGAGGTTAGTGAAGAGGATAAACAAAAATGGGCCAATCTTAAGGTTGTATCTAAAGAACGTCGAATGCAACATAAAAAGAAACATTCTGAGAAGAAACAGAATCGATCAAAGAACTTTGATTTCTAAATTTCTTGTTGTATTTCTTGTATTTATAGGAGTGTAGAGTAGTAATTGTAGCTACTTGTACATAATGTATGAATGATTCATGAAATTTATTTATTTGATGCAATTAATTTTTCCTCTTCCCACCGAATTGAGCGCGGATAAAAACACAACATAATCACTTGTTGTATCATCATTCTCTACAATAACGTAGATAGAATTAAAAAGAGTCATGAGTGAAGAATTAGAAAGGGCAATCGACTTAATTAGACTGATTATTGAAACTGGAATTACTGATGTTGTGGACAATAACCCTGAAAGAAACTTTATAACAAGTGAAGTCGATCCCACACGATTTTTCATCACTGGTGATAAATTCAAGTCAACATTGGAGGAACTTACCTTTGACTACAAAATAACTAGTGAAGGCCTAGGAGAAATAACAGAGGAGGATGCAAAAAAGATTGATAGTTTCAATTACGACCTTGATGAGAAATCCAGAGATTTTATAGTGTGTTCAGCTTTTCAAGTGGTAATCAATGATTTTCTAGCAGAATTCCTTCAGATTGATGATGATGAATCTACAAAACTAAAACTATACAATAAGTTGGCTGCTGTCTTGGATCTTGAGATCTATATTTTTCTTGAGGTGTACCATCTGACGAAACATATCTACTATGATAGTTTATCACAAATACTGAAATATTTATTTGGTCTTTCTAATTCAGAAATCTATTACTTTTGGACATATTTGGAATCTCGGCAAGGACTTATTAAAGAAAAGATATTTGATAGACAAAACATTGGTGATAGAATATCGGTTTTGGAAATCTGTAACTCCCTAACTGATAAATTCAATATTAAAACTTTGTCAGGGAAACTGGACTCATACAAGAAAGATACTTTTAATGATGGTTTTCAATTTCGTGTTCGAGTATTTTTGACAAATCTTTTCTCGTTTGAGGATAACACTGGGTTGAATAAGTATTTCCATATTGCTAACAGAGAAGTTCCACACCTTCAAAGTCAACAAAGAAGTCGAGATAAACTAGTCGAGGATCTCTTGTCTGTTCAAAAACTATTCAATGACCCCATTCATTATTTACAAAAACGAAATCTTCTAGACTTGCAAAGAATGACTGAGAAAATGTTCGATATTTTTAGTTATTTAAAGGATCAAGAACACGGGGCTAAACCTGACCCATACCTTATTCAAAAACCGAAATCAGAAGCTGAAGAACAATATTTGAAAAAGAAGTATTCAGATTTATTATACATTCCTGAGAGTTATCACCTTTCGCATTTTGATGACTACAAAGATAAAAAGGAGCATGGAAAACTTCAGATTGAAGATCGTGAATTTCTTAATGATCAACTTAAATCACCAAAAGTAAGGTTGCAATATTTGTTCCAAATATATATGATTTCAACTGTATTGATAGAATTGACTTGGGAGAACAAGGAAGCTTTGCTAAGTGAGTTAAAGGCGCCAACAAATATAAAACACTTAACTGATGAATTTCTTGGTGATTCTTGTCGGTCTGGTTTGTTTAAACTTAAAAAAGAGGTGTTTGCGTTTTTGAAATCTGGCATTGATCCTTCTTTTGCCTTCCTTCTTCAGAGTATTACTGCAAGTGAAAAGGCTTGGTGGGGCTGGTTAATTTATGGTAAACATCCAAAAACGAATGAACCATACTTTTTAAATAAACTATTATCACAAGAAGATCTCGATAAAGCTCAGGAAACATTCAAGAGCATTTTCCCGTTTAAACCAAACAAATATTTCAATACCTATGTTACTCCACAATTAACCCGTAGGATGAGAACACAGACGGGTATTGCTAGATTGCATAATCCACATGAATTCAGTTCTGAACTAGCCCATGCTAAAATTGATCAAGTAACTGATAGTATTGAAGAATGCGAATCTGGGGAAACAAAAGCTCAATTAATAGAAGAAAGAACAATTCTTCTTTGGAAGCGCTTAAGAAAGGAACGTACGCGTAAATGGATGGAATTCGGTAATACTTTAAAACCAAATATTTTCCAAAAGGATGAGTTCAATAAATCTGAAGAAACGATTCAACAACAAAAACGTTCCCTAGAAGAACATGATGATGGTGTTGATTCCAGCAAGAGAATAAAAATTTAGAATTTGTTGTGTATAAAAGATAGACAACACGTTATATTAATATAAATTATGTTGTACCTCAATTTGTAGCAAACTACCAAGGGGGGGGTCCCCTATCTCAGGTAGCATTTAACGCGAGATTTTTGTGCCAATTTAATCTAACTACCGCGAGATCGTGGTAGAAACAAAAAAGGGATTTTATTGTTCCTGCTTAGTTTTTCATTTTTCTAAAGCGATGAAGACGACCACCGCGAGGGAGAGAGAGAAAGTGAGACGCGTAAGAAATTCTTTAATTCAAATTACAGTGAAGCATATCAAAAATCTTTTTTTGATTCACACCTCGATTTAACTGATCTCTTTTATCATTCTAGATTCAGCTAACCGCCAATATTTTTAGTTGATTATAGCTGTATACAAAGATCTACTATTGATTTCGGTACATTAGAAGTGAATAGTGTCTTGTTATAGCAAAAATATAAAGTATGGCCCCGTCAATAGCTGTTGAAAAACGAAGAACACGTCAATCTATGACTTCACTGATCGAAGTTTCACCCATAAGGAAATCCAAATCAAATAAGAAACAGAGAGCGAGTATCTCACCAAAACCCGTGTCAACTCCAATAAAAATCCCAATTGTGCATTGTCGACCACATGTACCTGCGCTGGAGGAATTAAATTCATCGCCAATTAAGAGAATACAGTCACTGTCTAATGATTCTTCTCCAGTACGAAGAACACCCTTTCCTTCATCATCTCCACTTCGGAAAAAGAAGAGTGTTGCATTTTCAGATGATTTGGTCTCAGATCTTCCGAGTTCTCCAGACAGAAACTTGATCCCTAGAAGGTCCATTCTTAAAGCATGTAATATTAACTTGGATCCATTAGCTGTCGATCATAATGACACTACGCTCTGGGGAATAGTAGACTCGGAAAAGATAATTAATGGTCCCAAGAATCCAAACTTTTGGCTGCAGGGAACTGTTGTACAGCTTCTGACTAACTCGCCCGGTTTGCAACATTTAATAGAAGGATGTGTACAGGTGTTGCAAGATCCATTGTTTGATAAAAGATTTGAAGTTTATGCCACATTGAATCATGTATTTAAATCGAATCCAAATGAATCTTTAGTCAGATTATTTACAATATGTCCAAACCCAGTGAACCCAACACCAGCCAAGAATAGACGTCAAAGTCATAAGGCAGAACCATCTCAAAATTTAATCATAAGTTTATCATGGCAAATACGTAAGGATATTATTTCAGAAGAACGACAATTGTTTAATTCAGAAATAGATAAAGAAAATAAATCGCCAGACTCCGAGAAGCCTTTCCGAATTAGAGTCGTTAGTCAAGGGTTAAAATTGATGAGCATGCTTTTGATGGACCAAGAATTGAATAACTTCTTACCCGTTGAAGATATTGATTGGTTTTATCGCCATGCGTGTGAGATATTGGTTGATTCCAGAGTATCAAAGTCATTGGTTTCTCCATATTTGCTCATAATTAAAGATTGCAAGCTTAGTACCAAGAAGAAGAGATTGTTATTGGATAATGGAGATCTACCTGAACGTATGCTAGCCAGTTTAATTAATATGAAGGGATTTCCAAGCTCGTCTTTAGTGACAGAAAAGTTTATATGTTTCAAGAATTTTGTCCTTCACTTTCCTAATATAATGGCAAAGAATATAGCACATTGGTTTGGCTTATTAATATTCAATATTTGCGATATAAATTCACCTTTCTACTATAAATGCTTCTCTGTTGGTGTTAATTGTCTTTTGGAGGTAGCAAAAGCTTTCTTAGATAATAAAACCGTGATGGTCTATGTTAGGGAGTTTTTGGCTTCAGAAATCCCTTCAGATATTAAGTCAATCTCCGTTGGCACTCCTCTCGAAATGGTTTCTGAAAATTTAGATTCAAAAAACGTTAAAGCAATAGATGTGATTACTTACAAACTTGATGAACTCATAAGTGCGGGACAATACAAATTTTCTATGGACATATGGGTAGCATTAACCTTATTGGTGGGAGATGCTGGTGCTGGCTTTGATAAATGGGAATTCTTAAATCAATGGTTGCAAATTCCTAAATTTTGTTTCAATTCACAAGATATACATGCTAGAATATTGGCATTAAGCTGTTGGAAAGCGGTTGGATTTAATTTATGCCGGAATGATTTGATTGAAACTAAGAAGTTATTGGATCCAATTATGAGATCTCCTAATGTTAAGGATAGACATCAAATGGTTAACAATGCTCTTAAAACCAAGATGCGATTGTTGACTTACCTTTTTGGCAGCTTTAATGCTGCTGAAGTTCAAAATGAAGTGGTGGACACATTGCATAATCTCTTTTGTGCAATATTATACTGTGTTGTGAACCCTCAAGTTATGAAGCAACATACAAAATACTTACATATCTATTGGGATAAAATGATTCAATTTGTCTTTATGAATTTTTATTTCAAAAAGGATGCGTCAACTGTATACATGAACCAACTTGGTTTGAAGGTATTGTCGAGATTCTTGAAATTGTCAACTCCAATAAATGAAAGGAACTTTAGTGAAATCAGATGTTTGTCTAATGATCCAGTATCGTTAAATGAAGTAAATTCTTTGCCACCTAGATGGGTTCATTCAAAATTTGATCGAATCATGCAAAATATTATCCTTGCCTTCCAACTGGATAAATTGTACATTGAACAAAAGGTGGATTTGTTGATTACATTTTTGGGTAGTATTAGGTCCATCACTAAAATGGAACCCAAAATTTCTGAGACAACTTTTGAAATCATTGATAATGTACCTGTGGTGTTAGATTTGTTGCTTTCTTCGGGTTCGCTCTCATATGAAATGATACATAAATTGATTCTTAATCTACATGATACGTTTGATCCCTCATTGTTTATTTATAGAAGGAGTGATTCAGATGCAGCTAGGAATATTTACTCGCCACTTATGAGGAATTGCATGAAACGGTTTACACCAGAAGAGACATTAGAAATCATTAATTTGATTATTAGCTCACTTTCGGAGGAGAAGGTTCTTGTCTTTATTGCCGACTTTTGCAAACTTGAATTATCGGATAGCGTGAAAGGATTGTTCAGTGAAGCCTTAAATAGGCGTACTGTGGGTGTGTCTAAAGTTGAATTGAACTTATATGGAGAGGTTTGTTGTGGTTTGAATATTTATTTTGAGGCCTTTGTAAAGAGATTGATTCAACGGATTGTATCTATCAGCGATAGTGAAGAATTAAAAAGCTGTTTGACATACTTGAGCATCCAGAACTGGTGCATGGATACCAAGATGTACTTTTTGCTTCTTGTAAAGGGAGCTCCGAATACCCATGTACAACTGTTCACCCTAGATCTTTTATCAATTTGCATTAAGAGTCCAACTAACTTTTTGGGGATGTTCCGGTTTTTAACAGATCAAGGATTTGATAATGAGCTTTTGGTTCTTCTGCGTGTAATAATCGAAAGGATAGGAGAGTTCGAAGGTGAATTGAAAGTGGACGCGGTACTGGTATTAAAAAGATACTTGACTATGAAGTCTCAAGAAGAAAATAAAAATTTTGAATTGTTAGATAAATATCTTATGCTTTGTTACAATGCATTAAGTATTGATATTGATGAATTTTTGGCATTTAAACCATTACAATTACCTTTGTTAACTTCTGGATTGAAGGAGAGAGGATTATGCATTGAGAATGGAAAAATCATACCAATTGGTCCCTTGGAATGTGTATCTGGATCAGAGGAAGTAACATTAGCAGAGGCTCAAGATGCGGTTATCAAGATAAAGTCAGAGGATTATGGCTCCATTATACCTGACTCGCTCGAAGGAAGAACTGAATCATCTGTGAATGTAGAAAGCACGTTGGTCAACCTAAGTGAAGTGAGTGTTTTGCAAGTTCCTGATTCGTTGAAAGAATCAAATAATGAATCACCTTCAAAAGAACACGACACCAATTTGTTGGATTCTAAGCAACCAGAATCGGTAGTGTTAACTCCATTGGGAGATGACACTACTATTGCTCCTGCTGTGAAAAAGAAGAAAAGGACAAGCTCCAAAAAACCCAAGAAGAAGTCAATTAAGGTGAAGAAAGAAAAAGAATCAGAAAGCACAATGATCGATGAGATACCTGTAGAAGACAAAGCTGCGGCAGTGGAAGCATGTCACCCAAAACCACGTCGAAGAACAAGACTACAATCTATGAAACATGCAGAAGTCATTTCTTTCGAAGACAATGATACTATATCCGAAATTGAAGGAGATTCGGTGCTTAATTCATTCGGGAATGAATCTGATGAGATTGATGATTCTTCTCCCTTTTCCGTGGAACTAATGAATAATGACAATGATGGCACTTTTAGCAAACCTGAAATTACATTAAAGAGAAAAGGTAGCGAGGAATTTTCAACTCCTTCAAAACGTTCCAAGTTTAGTACTCCACAAACGGTCCAACCTCGACTTGCAGCAGAGTCTAATAATATGAGAATGGAAAGAGAAAGTACTCGTAGTACTGAATTCGCAGAATTAGAAAGTGAACAATCTACAGAATTAGAAAGGGGGCAGTATTTAAGGCTGGATTCAGTAAAATCAGGAACTGCCATTGGCGATTCCACAGCTGAAACTAAAGAAACGGATACGATCACTTCCACAGTTGATGATGGACGAATTTCACAATCTCAACTTGCTCCCATTGAAGAATTCGATGAGAAAAGTAGCGATTCATCTAGTTCAAAAGATAGTTGCCCGAGCTCAAATGCGAGTTCTAAACTGGAGAAATTGGATTCCTTACATTTTGAGAATCAAGCAAGCGTGGCGGAAGAATCACAAGTAGACTCTCCTGAAGTACCAAATGAGAATAAAGAGTCATTGGAATCCCCAGGAATCGAGAGTGTTGGTATTACAACTGAAACGGAACAAGAGATTGATGATTGTGAACGTGGAGGGATAAGTTCAAAGAATGTTAATCTGCAATTGGGTAATTCTGACGTCTCTACGTCTCTCGTTCTCGCTAATAATGAAAGTATGCTCCAAATTATGAACAAAGACGCATCAGATCCCGTAGCGTTGGCTGTTTCGAAACCAGAGTTGAGTATAAGTGAATTGGTGGGTAATTTGGAATCTGCCACTGATGATGATTTGATGAAGTTGTCTCCAGAACAGAAGTATAGTATTGAAACAAGTTTACTCAATTTGATGCTTCGATTGAGAAATTCTAGATAGTAACGATTTGGGGTTTATATTTATGAAAATATATAGATTTTTACGATTATAATTAGTGTAATGAATATTTTGCAATTGAATGTTACTTATATACAGACTTCACTTTGTGTGGTAAAGAGGGAGATGTGGAAGAGTGGAGACTGTGCTACCAATTTTTTCTCTCCACAAAATCCCACGAGTTTCATTTTCTTTAAGTACCCATCTTGTTGCGTCCTTTGTAGGTCCAACAATAGTAGATAAAGTGACAGCAAGACATAGATGTCTATTGTTCCTTACAACTCTAAGAAAGACATATTGTACCATGATCCTAACCAAGGAATTGTGGTTCTTCATGACAGCAAAGAGAATAGTATTCAATTACTTCCAGTCCTGAAATTAAATGAAGCAAATGGCAAAAGAAGACCATCACCAACTTTCCCCACAGATCATTTCAATCAATTTAACCAAGATGCAAAATCAACCAAATGTCCAAACTGTGGTTTTGCTTGGTCCGAATACCGAAATGAAGATCCCAGGAGAAATACGAATGGGCCAAAGAGTACTTTTCCTATCACATTTCCCAGAGATGCTTTTGATTTCATGGAGAACTCTAGTGATGGGTTTATGAGAAGAGATTATTTCAAATTATTAGGGAAGTTACCTTATATTCCTGACCAGAAGCTGAAACCTTCTAGTAGTAATCTGAGGAATACTTTGCCAGAGGAGCTATTTAATCAAGGGTATTTCAAGCGATTTTTTAGGAAACGAGAACCTTATATATTGGGTTCAGGTGCTCATGCACAAGTATACAAAGTGGATCATGTTTTGAATGATATTAAATTGGGCACATATGCAGTTAAGAGAATCAATATTGGAAATAAATTTGAATTATTGGAGCAGGTTTTAAACGAGGTTTTGATTTTATATGAATTGTCAGTTAAAGGGGCAAATGAAAATAATTTGATTAGATACAACCACGTTTGGTTGGAATTAGGTGAACTCGAAGATCTGGCTGCATACTTTTTACCTGGTGCAGGTGATGAGGAAAATATTAAAAATAGTTCAAGAATACCCTATGTGTTTATTTTGCAACAATACTGTGCTGGTGGTCATTTAGAAGATGTAATGAATCGGAATTACAAACGAGAAGATAATTTATCTTTGAAAGAGAAAGTAGATTTAGAACGAATGAAACGAAGAATGAAGCGTCATAAAGATCATGAGCAGAATGAGCCTTCAAAGAAATGGTTAAGCAATTTCGAAATTTGGAAATTCTTTCATGATGTAGCAACTGGAGTTCACTATTTGCACGTTCATGGTATCTTACACCGCGATTTGAAACCATCAAATTGTTTACTTGATATGGAATATATAGCAGGAGACGAAGGAGAGCCCATATTTACCAGTGTTCAAGATTTTACAAACCATGTTTCAAACTTACCAAAAGTGTTGGTTTCTGATTTTGGTGAAGGTAAATTCATAGATAAGCATCACAACGTGATAGTAGAGGACAAATTTGATGAAAGGAGAGGAAACACAGGCACGCTTGAATTTACTGCACCTGAACTTTGGTTGTACTCTAATGATCCAACATTGGGAGAAGATGGAAAGACTTTCTTTAATGATTTTTCTTATGAAAGTGATATCTATTCGTTGGGGTTAATATTGTGTTATTTATGTGTTGGATCATTGCCATTCTCTTCTATTATAAAGGAAGAGACTGATCCTCAAGAAATTAGAAACAGAATCATTAGTTGGTATAGTACTTTGTCGTTTGAATTGTTTTCCTCGTGGTTTTCGGAGAAAGTTCATGGATTTAGGGAAACTGTAGATGAATGCATGTTGGACTTTGAGAAACTAATTTACATGATGATTAAGGGTGAAGGGGTTGGAGAAGGCAATAGCTCCTCGGCGAGAATCATTTCAAAAGATGTTCTAATCTTCTTGGAAGAGATGAAGCAAACTATTTTTCTCAAGGATATCTTTGAGCATCAGTTTGAGCTACCACAGCATAGAAATAGTGTGGGCAGTGGATTACTTCTCGATCGTACAAACCTGCCTCCTGGTGCAGTTGGTATTTCAGAATCTATTTCTGAGGACGATATTGAGGATCCTGCGTACGAAAAAGAAAATGAACCGGAGCATATCAACCTAGTGGTAGCTCTTGAGAAAGAAAGGAATGATTCCCTGGAAGAAACACCAACTGCAACATCTTCGACAAATCAAATAACAGTACGTGTCCCAATATTGGCAATATATTTTCTTGAGTGGCTACTTTTGGAATTCATGTCGTACCATGCATCCAACTATATGTTTTCAGTATGTAAGTTTGCCATTGTGTGTGCAATTGGTTTAGATTTCTCCTCTTACAGACGCTCTTATTTGAGTATCTGGACCAGTGTTGCAATATCGATAGTCGTGTCAATTATGGTTGGTTATAGGTTTCGGCAAGTAACCTCCCATACACGTGATGATCTTTTTTGAAGTGCAACCCATCAAAGGAAATGCGACAAACTAAAAAAAAGAAACCGGAGATGATTTTATTCACTCTAAGAATTTGCATTAGAAGTTGTATAGTTCTTATAGAAATATATAATACCACGATCTGAACGTTAAGATGGGGACCAAACGGAAGTTAGATACATTAGTAGCCAAATCGAAATCGAAGAAACAAAAGAAGAAGAAGTCAGTACCAGCTTCCAATGATTTTAAACTTGCCCATAATGAATTTGAAAAATTAAATGAAGTCAATGAAGATGACTCTGATTCTAATGAATATGTTTTTAATCATTACAAAAAGGAAGGATCGAGGGAAAGTGATATTGTGCTTATAGACAGCGACGACGAAGAGGAGGAAGAAGAAGCAATAGTAATTTCAAGTGAAGAAGAAGTCCAGGGTTCCAAAAATGAAAATAATGACTATTCTGCTGATCAGACTAGTGACAATGAACCTCGACGTAAGAAGCAAAGAATAGAGGAGAACGAACTTGCAAAGCAAGAAGATTTTATTGGATTTGGATTTCTGTCTTCTGATGAAGAGGAAGTAGCAGATGAGGAATATGAGAATTTATCTGATGATGGTGTTTTAAGCGCTGATGAGCATGGATCAATAGCTCATAAAGCTGGAAAGTCTCCTTATCCCTGGGTCAAAGATCATGATCATTCAAAACAACAGGAGATTGCAGATTGGTTAACAATGGAAATAAAAGATTTTGTGAATTATATATCTCCATCCAGTGAAGAAATTACTACCAGAAATATTGTTGTAAACAGATTGAAGAAGCAAATTAGCAAATTTTGGCCTGGGACAGAAACACATGTTTTTGGTTCATGTGCTACAGATTTGTACTTACCTGGGTCGGATATCGATATGGTTATTGTCTCCGAAACTGGAGATTATGAGAATAGGTCGAGATTATATCAATTATCCACATTCTTAAGGAATAATAATTTAGCTAAAAATATTGAAGTTATTGCAAGTGCAAAGGTTCCAATTATCAAGTTCGTTGATCCACAATCTAATCTTCATATTGATGTTTCCTTTGAGAGAACAAATGGGCTCGATGCTGCCAAGAGGATTCGTAAATGGTTAGATTCTACACCTGGTCTTCGTGAATTGGTACTTATAATCAAACAATTTTTAAGATCACGGAAATTGAATAATGTACATGTTGGTGGGTTAGGTGGATATGCAACAATCATTATGTGTTACCATTTCTTACATTTACATCCAAAAATATCAACTAGAACAATGGATCCACTTGATAACTTGGGAGTATTATTGATCGAATTTTTTGAGTTATATGGACGAAATTTCTCATATGATAATTTGGTAATATCAATAAATCCAGAAAATGACGAGCCGCGTTATCTTTTGAAAAGTAAATATAACGCCTTAAGTGCAGGTAGAGGGATATTTGCGATAGTGATACAAGATCCAGCTGATGCTTTTAATAATATAACGCGTTCTTCCTACAATTTAAGAGATTTGAAAAAGGCATTTGGTGGTGCATACCAATTATTGGTTGAGAAATGTTATCAATTGAATTCATCTTCATATAAGGAAAGATTGGGTCAGCTGATACTAGGAGATGTTATTAGATACAAGGGTAAGGAGAGAGATTTTAATGATGATAGACATAAAGTTGTAAATGTTGCATTGATAAACCACGAAGATGATTCTGAAGAATATGAAAGTGATGGTGCTAATGGAAATGATAAATATTACTTTTCCGATATGACAGTTGAAAGTGATGATGAGATTGTAGAAGTGCCTTCTAGAACCCCAACTCCATTAACAAATAAGGCTAAAGATACTAAAAAGCTTGTGGAATCATTCTTAAGTATAGAGAAATCGGATGAGGAGCAGGAGTTGAAGAAAGATGATAATAATGACGAAACTGCTGCCAAAGAAAAATCCATTGCTAAGCAGCCTAAGTCCAATCTTGATAAGGAGATCAGAAGAGATTATTGGAGACAAAAGGGTCTCGACATGTAGAATTATTTTATGTAACTTTATAGAATATAATACAATAAAATAACAAATTAGTTAACAACACTTTGATTCTGATATTCCTCTAGAACTTAATATCGAACCAATTTGACCTCCACCTCCAAGCGTATCTGATTCTGCTCTCAGGTAATAGGACTTGAAGAATTCTTCATCTATACTGTCGATGATTTCGTCAAACAATTCAGTAATTCCTGCTCCATCTTTGGAACTTGTTTTATGAACCTTCTCTATATTGCTAGAAGTTATGGCATATTCGTTTAACTTGTTTGTGATTTCTTCTTCTTCGGATACTTGATGAGTGGTATCGTTGTCATCGCCATCTTTTCTTAACAAATCTAATTTAGTGCCAACCAAATGGATTTTAATATCTTCACTGCCAGAATTTGAATTATTCAATTCCAATTGTTGAATCCAATACTGTGCGGTTGCAAATGTTGCTTCAAAATTAGATAAATCTATACAAATCAATGCAATTTTTGCATTTCTATAATACATTGGAGTTAATGATCTATATCTTTCTTGTCCTGCGGTATCCCATATTTCAAACTTTACCTTTCTATCTACATTTGTGCTTGATGTATATGTTTTTGTTATAAATGCTGCACCAATCGTATTGGCTGTATGAATATCAAATTGATTGGTTGTAAATCGATGCACAAGTGAAGTTTTTCCCACTGATGATTCCCCTAACAATACCACTTTGTATGATGGGGGTGGAATTGAATCTTTTTTATCCCCGAGCATCAAGCCATCTATAAATTAGTTTATATATATATGTATGTATGATATAGTAATTAGTTAGTAGTCTAGTGGCGTATGTCTTTTGGTCATAGAGAGGTTTCATCAAGATCATTGATTGTAGGCCAAACAGATCACTACTAAATACGGTCGTGTATTTACCATAATGGGGCTATAATCTATTTATACGAGTCAATGGCAACGACTCTCCAATGAATCTCTTTGAATTCCTGGTACATATTAGAGAGAATTAGTTGTCTAGCGTAATTTTGGTGAATAAGACAGGCCAATCAATCGGTACAACTTTTTTTTCAACATCCGCTAAGGCGCTGATAGATCTGATCTGCACAACCGTCTATTGTTACTCTTCACGAGGTATGTTCCTTAACCACAAATTCCCTATCCCTAAATACCGTGGAATCGATGTAAGATTTGTTGATAGTTTGCTCTTGTGCTTTGGAAGAGCCTTTTCAGTTAAAGAAAGCGCTACGGATTCACAGGTAATTGTGTTTTGAATTGATTCCTATTTATATGTTGTTGAATCCTCCTAGAATAGCAGTTTAACTAGACAGAATAGTAAAATTAAAGAGTATTGGAAGCAATTTCTCCGCCATTACATCATACATTATTAACCGTGGATAGTTTTTTGCCTTTACATTTATTTTAGGACTCTAGTAATTGATGGCCTTTAAGTGAAAATTCAATTACATAATTACTTAACGGGGTTTGGGATTTTGTTTCCTGTATATAGTATATTTTCAAACCCCGACATATAAACACGCTCTTAAACTTATTTATAAGATAGTAGGGTCATTTGCAAATTTAATTAAGCTTTTTTATAAACTCCTTCACTTTTTACTTAGAATTTTGCAAAATACTAATCTATGTTACTTTCTTCTACCAAAGAACTTAACTGTTGATGTAATATTGTATAAAAATTAACACGATTGGGACCTTGGCTATTTTTCCTAATACACTAACTTGATAACGTACTATAATACAAAACTAGGAGTTTCCATAAGTTGGTCAGTTTAAAGAAGCAAAAAACTCTAGTCGTTCAGAAATTCACAAACTTGTCATATCATTGGGTCAAATAATTAGACGTATATCGATAGAAATGATAGAACCTAGGAAACGTAAGCAAGTTAAAGTGAGAAAACATGTTAGCAAAGCATGTCTTGAGTGTCGCAAAAGGCATTTCAAATGTAATGGTGCAACTCCTCAATGTGATAGATGTTCAAAATCAAACAAAGATTGTACATATGTTGAAAGTCATAGGGGAGGGTCTAGAAAGAAAGGAGTTTCAACCAAAAAGAAATTTGTAGGTGTGAATGACGTAAATCAAGGACCTACCATGCCTATGTTCATTGCCGAGATTGAGGATTTCCCAGACAGAAATTCAAGTACGGAATTACATGAACCAAGAATGAAGGAAAGAGTGGATAATATCAACAATAACAATGACATGGTTAAAGAAATTTTTAAACTACCTTGTGCGATGGATCATTCTCGTTGTAGTGGTCTGAACTGTCCAGGAAAGACTGCAGTAAATTATTTCGAACATAGAAATGATAATAATACGCCACTAACTGCGATCGAGAACAAAATGGTCGAAGATTTGAGGAAAAGAGCAAAGATAGATTATTCCATAGGTAATCTTGATTGTTTATTCGCAGGTAGGGATGCTATTAAAGATGTTCGAACGTTTCAACAATTAGAAATAAATTTAAGAGTGCAGAACTTTGATCATTTTATGGATACCTTATCATATGATAAAGAAGAAATCTTGAAGAATTATTTTGAAAGGTTTCATAAGGCTCATCCTTTAATGCCTCCAAGAGATGAGTTGTTACTTTATTTGGCAAATCCTTCAATTGAAAAAGAGGTGTTAACAATACTCAAGATTGTTGGTGATGGTCAGGTCACAAATATGTATGCTAAAGGTAAGGATTTGATATCGGATAGGCTAATACAATGTGTCAATATTGTTAGACTGAATCCGTCTATTGATTTAGTTTCTATTCAAGTGTTGTTCCTTGTAGCACTTGTTGCGCATATATCTTCATTCCATGCGTTTAGTAAGAAACTAAGACATTTCTGTATTCATCTAATTACGGCATTGCAAATTAATTCAATTGATAAGGAAGATAAGGAACCTCTGATAAGGGTAGAAGCATTAACTCCATCTTCAACTGACGGTAGTACCGGACCTTCACTTGCAGTTTTTGACTCCCCACGGTTATCACATCTACCCAAATCCAGTATTGCTGATTCTGCAAGGAGATTATTTTGGGAATTATATTTCTTTGATGTTATAATTGGATCCGCTGATGGTAAAACAGTTTCAAAATTAGACTCCATTCCTCTTCACGTTCAATATCCTGGATTTCCATCACGAGAAGTTTTTGACTATAAAGGAAGAGCAGAAGCTTCAAAATTGGTGACTGATGCAGTTAAGATGAATATTGAAATCCTTAATAAAAGACCCTTTGAATCCGTACTGAATAGATTGAAGGCTTCCTTATCAAGCTGGGAAATGAAATTAGATGATCCTAAACTTTTTGGAGCACCACCTTTAATTCACAAAAATGGTGATATTAATGAAGGTGTACATCAGTCAATATTACTTTATAATTATGCGAAGATATTTGTTCATCGACCATTTTCATATCTTTGGAAAATCAATGCTCCACAACTTCCAAAATGTAGTGAAGAAGTGCTTGAAGCTAAGGAAATGCCTACACAAATGAAGGCTGACTCTAGAACAAATATTGAAACAAAGAAAACTATAGAAGCTGCAAACTCAATAGTAGAAGTTTTGATTGATACAAATGCGTCGAAAGTATTAGATAGAACGCCATTATTCGCATGTGGTTTGGCATTGGCTTCGTTGGTTCATTTAAGTGCATATATTTGGGTTGAAACTACTCTTAACAACGACAGAAATCAAAGTTTTGGCTTAACCGGTGATGATTTGGAAATATATACCGAATATATTAAGCTTTCCTTAACTGCAATTTATCCTATCTCAAATCATTGGGAATTATCAGGGAAATTGGCGAAACATATAAGAGAATCTTTAACTGCGTTGAGACCAAATTTATACTCCAAATTAAAAGATTTTTTGCCCCGTATTGAAGTGGGATTTGAGCAAATGACTCTTGCCGAAAACCCTTCCTCCTGCAATACAACTGCTATGAATCTGGTAGGTCATGATGTATCTAGTCAAACTTCCCCCTCCATCAATGGATATGGCCCTCAATATGTTAGTCAAAGCAGTACAGATGAACAACGCAATAGACCATTGTATTTAAATGAAACAAACTTGAATGCATTAAATTCTGAAACACAACCGAATAATGGAGGATTCAATTTACGCTTTGATGCCGTGACCCCTAATACCGCCCAATTAATTAATAATGATGAACCAATTGATTTTGGCGATATGGCGGGCCAAATGTCTCCAGTTTCAGAAACTGGTTGTGATTGGATAGATAAGGCGTTGTTGGATTTTTTTGATGAGACAGTTCCTCAGATATGATTTTATGTTTAATTTCTCAGTTATTTTTCGGGGTGGGGGTTATTTATTAGATTGAATTTTTCGATTATTGCATTTTTATGTAAATTATTAATTAATAAGAGTATTATTACACAACCTTTCTTTGCTTGATTCAATTGATTAAGATACCGATATTCTTGTTACCAATTTCAAAAAAGGTTATTAAATTGGCATAATTACTGATTGTATTAGTTCTCTTGTTCTGAACGAAACGAAGACTGGGGTCTTGGTTTCTAGGCGAGGTGTAGTTTCCACTTGGCGTTTGGTTAATACCACGAAACTCTCGAAGTAATATATCATTAAGGACTAAATGTACAGATAGTTATTGAACAAAAAAGACTCTATTTCATTCTTATCTCTAGTAATTAATTTGTCAGCTTTTGACTGTTTTTATTCATCTTAATTCGACTAAGATCTGAATGTACGATTGTATTTGAAAAAAAAAAAGATTGGTTTAATGTTTCGCAGCCAAACGAAAACTTACAATAAATATTCAGAAAAAAACTTACGAAAAATAAAACGTTCTTTTTGACCTCACGAAAACCTTCAAAAATTTTAGAAATATCTTATTTAAGTTTCTTTTATGCTAATACTTGCAGTTTACTTTATAGGCACATAGTTTTCTTGAAACTTCAGGACTACTCAAAGAGTTTTAAAAGATTTTTAGATTTGTCACGTGACATAAAAATGGTGGTCACCAGGAAGCGGAATTTTATTTTAAAAAACAAGGGCTCTGTGGCCGAGTGGTTAAGGCGGTAGACTCAAGTTCTACTATCGTAAAGATGCACGCGTTCGAACCGCGTCGGAGTCATTATTTTTTATTTTTTCAAATCAAACGGTTGAAGTATTAACGAAGTTCAGCTTTTTTTTTACGTTATACACCATATATTAGATCTCTTATACATGTTTTACATACAGAAATAAAATACTGGTAATCAGTAGATTAGAGGGAAAATTTGAAAAACCCTTTTTAGTTAAAAGATAAAAATATAGTTAAATGGTTAAGCTAGTAGCGTATGTTGTTTTTAGCTTTAAAGTAACGTACCCAATTTTTTAAAAATGATTCAGATAAATCAATAGTTGGGTGCAGTCGTCGCACTGCGTGTAACGAGTCGACGGCGTTTAGGTACGAGTTAAACTTGAGGATTTGTGTTGGGGTCATTGCAGGATTGCAGATGAACGATCTCATGCGTAGCAGTAGACCTCGTGGTTGGATTGTCAGCCAGATGGATTTTATCTTTGGGCAGGTAGTGTATTTATGGTGAATATATATGAAGCCCGGGATAAGACTGTGACAAAGGGGGCAAGTTTGATGTTGGTTGTAGTGTGTGAAATGGCCAAGGTTTAACCTATGTAATTTATCGGCGCCGTCAGGATACGTTTTCTTTGTTTTGTGAAGTTTCTTAAAAAATTGTTTCCAACGCTCTGCGTCAAAATTGTACCATCTAGACCAACCCAGAGGGGTAAGGCTTTTCCTGGTTTCAAGATTGAATTTTCGCGATCTACTGCGAAAGAAACTTTCATCGATCTCCTCAAAAAGGGTAGTATCTGTAGGGTGGATAGTGTTGTTGTGTAGTGTTGTCGCTGCGCTATTCAGCATAGTGATTGGTTGAGCCGTGTAATTCTTGCGAAATGGAGCCACCAACGAAAACCAAGCGTGCAAGCATTTGCATTCTGTTTCCGAAAATTCATGAAATTGATCAATAAATTCGGTGATGTCTCTGCCTTGTTGATTGATAGTGTGTTTCGTAAGGAAATCATACCACGGTAGAATGGAAGCTTGTTCGGCAAAGGGTTGGAAGTCTAAATGTTTATTCACAAATGCTTGAATTTTGTCTCTAAATATCGTGAAGTTCCAATCTTGGTTGTTGCTTAATGTTTTGTAGATGAAATATGCTCTTCTTCCTATTTGTAATAATTTGTTTGCTATAGATTGAGAGGTAATGAAGGTAATAATTAACATATTGTGTGCAAGGTAAGCTTCTGTAATTTAACATAAAGTTCTTTCATCAACGTAACTTCCAAAAATTTTAGTGACCTGCAAGTCGTACTACATAGCCTGCAAAATGAAAAATAACCAGTGCAAATTGGTCAAGTATGCTTGAAATGAAAATACAGAGTCCATATCCATTCTAATAAGTAGGATTAATACCTCTAATTGTATTGAACAAGGATGGTTTATTGGGGGTTTGCTATAACTAATCGTCTCTTTTTACCTGCCTGGATCCTTAAACTCAAATAAATAAGGCCTGGTTGGACTTCTCTTAACCGTAAACATAATTTATGTGAATTTTTAAAATTTAGTACATCCTCTCCAACTTTAGTCGCGCAATAGGAGTGAATTATACGTTCATCTTGACATTACAACTTCAAATAAGCACGGAAATGAGCTGAAGTAAGCTTCAGGATTATTTTCTTGCATGTAACTTTCGGTATAGAGCTTTTTGAGAGGAGCAATCTGATACAACAAATGTGGACCAAATTTGACGTACGTTTGTCTTTTAAAAGCGTAATCTTACAATTAATAATACAATTTCATGATTAGTACTTACTCGTTCAATAGTTTTTCAAATAACGTCACTGTGGCCTTTTCTTCAAATTGAGAATTGTCTTCACCACTCATGCTATAATCCAATTGCAATTTATTCTCAGCAATTGCTAACATACCTTCCTCAATTGTCCTTCTTACAATCAATTTATAGACAGTAACCTCCTTAACTTGCCCAACTCTATGAACCCTATCTTCCGCTTGTTTATCATCATGTGGGTTAAACGATTGATCAAATATTATGACATTATTAGCTGCAACTAAATTGATCCCAAACCCACCAGCTTTGGTTGATAATAAAAAAATTGGAATACTTGAATCCTGATAAAAGACATCAATAATATCCTGTCTTGAATCGACTGAGGTCGATCCATCTAACCGTAAGAATTTATAATTGAATATACTCAAAATTCTCTCTAAAATGTCCAAAACCTGAGTGAACAACGAGAAGATTAAGACCTTTTCATTGCGTTTGTTGATTATAACATCGAGAATCTCTTGCAATTGCTTAACTTTACCAGAATCTAAATAGGTCGATTCTGGCAAACTGTGTAAGCCTAATGTTTTTGGGAATTTTTCACATAACAAATTCAACTCAAAATCAGTCATAACTTGCATATCCTCAAATATATATTGTTGATTAGCTTCAACGTACTCTGGCTCATTCATGATTGCTTTTGCCATCTTTTGTAATATTTCATCAGGATAATGAGATCTGAATAGCAATGGATGTAATGACGCTTTACGTAACTGCATAAGAACGTTGCTAGCTGAGCTCTTAGTTGCGGAAGTTTCTCCCAAATTCCTAGCCTCTTGTGCCTTCTTGGCTTGCGTAATATAATCTTGATATATTTTGGCCTGATTTTGAGTTAAATCACAATAAATCACTTCATGACATTTAGCTGGTAAATGTTGTAATACTTGATCTTTCCGACGTCTTAGTACAAACGGAGTCATCATAGTTTTTGCTCTTTTGATGGCTTGCTGTGATAATAATGGATTGTAATCACCCTGAGGAGTTTGGGAGCGGGAGTTCCCATTGCTGGAAATTGACCCAGATTTTTGGTTGAATAAGCCAACCAAATCATCTTTATTGTCACTAAATAATTTTGGTAACATGAATGATAATAGGGATACCAATTCTTTCAAATTATTTTGTAATGGAGTACCGGTTAATAGTAACCTGAACTTGGCACGCAATCTCATCAATCTTGTATATCTTTCTGAGATTGAATTCTTCAACAAATGTCCTTCGTCATATACAATAACATTAAAATTTTGAGATTTCAAGAATTTGAAGTCCAGTGAAGATCCAGATGCCAAATTATAAGTGGTTATCAAAACGTCATAATCGCTATTTTGAATTAATTCGTATCTCAATTCTTCACGGTCTTTCATGTTCCCATGATATGCTTGAACCTTTAGACTCGGGCAAAACTTATTAAATTCTCTTAACCAATTCTCAATAGTAGATGCAGGAACAATAACTAAATGGGGAACTTGTTCATCAATCGATTTCAAATGAGCCATGAATGAAATAACTTGGCATGTTTTCCCTAAACCCATTTCATCCGCCAAGATACACGATAGTTTATTGTGATACAATAAATTTAACCAATTAATACCGACTTGCTGATAATTGTTAAGGGTTATATCGTCTGATAACAAGCTAGGCTTATGCTTGATATAGCGTAAACCCCTCTTCTTATGCGCAGTAACAAGAAGATCACCCTCTTCATCATCATTTGTTCCTTCTGTCTCATAGTTCTTCTCATGTTCCAGTTTTTCTTCAACTTCAACTGCACCATCGTCCATAGGGTCAAGCTCAACCATATTCAATTCCCCTTCATACGTTCCGGTAGAGGAAACACCCCAAGCCTTCATTTGTTCAGATATAGATGTACCGTAATCGGAACATTTCTTGATCAAAGAGTCAACTGCTCGATATCCCTTTAATCTAGCTTCCGTGTTTTCAATAATCTTTAGACCCAATTTTTTCTTCTTCCTTTTGTTAATAGTTTCATTGGGTAATAAGAAATCAGACTCAGAAATATCAAAAATCGTGGCAAATGGTCGTTGACTAATAACGACATCAGCTACTGCAGGTTCAATCATAGAGATGTCAGAGATGTCTTGTTGTGATGCATTATTGATAAATTCCAAAATCTGGGAATCAATTGTGGTTATACCTTGAGATAAATATTCATCTTCCTCTTCCGACATCGAATCAGATACATTATCATCTTCTAAGATTTCTTCATCATCACTAAGACCATGCGCTATTTTGGATGCTGATGTTCGAGCTTGTAAGGGTTGCCGTTGGAGTTTGGCATTCTTCTTATTTTCTTTAATTTTCTCTTCCAATCTTTCTAAATCATCATCATCAACAATCATAGAATCATCTCCACTTACTTGTTCTTCATCTGACATAGTTATGACGCGCTTTTTCAATTTCGGAACCTGGTGATCATTGAAACTAAATTTAGCACTTAGGGATGTTACCGCAGATACTGGTGATGATGAAACATCTGAGGTATTTTCAAGCGACGAAGCTTTTACTAATTTTCTTCTTTTAGGTGTCAAGCTGTCCAAACGGCCAAATCTATCCAACGTGGATTGTTGAGGCTTTGCTTTAAATTTATATTTGTCCAAAATCGATTGTTTTGGCTTAGATACTTCAACTTTTGTAGAAAAATTAGGTTTAGAAGGGGATACAACCGGAATGCTCTTGACTCTAGCTCTTCCTTTAAGCTTTACAGGTGACTCATCTTCATCATCATAGCCATGTCCCCTTTCATCCGTATCTCTACTAGCTTCATCCATCTCCTCTGCATTTTGTTGTTGTTGTTGTTTAATTTTTTCCTGTCTTACTTCATATTCTCGCTTCATCCTTTCTTCCTGGTTCTTCTGTCTTATTCTTTCCTGCTCTTGGATCCTTTTCATCTTTTCCTCCTCTACCCTACGCAAATATGCTGTCCGATCAAAATTGGATTCTAGCCACTGAGTGATCAATCGAAGATTTCCCTTTCCTTTAACGAAGCCTTTAAATATATCGCTTTCACTTAGATAATAAAACTTTTTGGAGATCAAAGGGAAATCCTTATGTTGTCTTATTTTCTCTCTTTTAGCTTCCAACTCCCTTGCCTTAGCATCTTGTACTTTTTCATTAATTGATGGAATTGTTGATTGTTGTTGTGAATGCGAAGGAGACGATTTGACATGGATTGGAGAAGAATCTGGCACTTGAACAAGGCTGTTCTGTTCTTGTTCCTTCCCAGGAGTAGCAGGAGCCTTCAATATATTAGGATTGTCTCTTTGATACCAACTCATTGTAATCCCCACTTGCTCTATAAGTTGGTAAAACTGAATGGAAGTAGGAATCAGTAATAATATAAAAAATTCTTTTGTAAAATTCAATCAAATAAAAAAGGATGAGGTTAGGCGCTACCTGATATAACACGCGCTACTTCATATGAAACAAAACACGTTAATAGTATTCTCCCCACTTTATACACTGAGGATCTGCCCCCACCCATTGTAATTTTAAGGCATTGCCACATTCCAAATGTACGGAATCACCGAAACAAGAAGGGGAATATTTGAATGAAGGGAATCAAGGCTTGATCAAATTCGTAAGCAAGACTCCAGATTTCAACCCCATCAGTGACGTTAAAACTTGATCATACAAGAAGATAGCGTTGGATTTATGATCAGATATTTAGTGAATGGATTTCAAGAGGAGCTTCGACGGAATGCGTAACAAGGAGGTTTGGTCGGAAGGAAACCATGGCTTACTGGTGAGATGGTTAAGGTAAGGAATACGTATGTATGAGGAGACGGGGTTTTTCAAGATTTGAAACAATGTACTGAGGAGGTGAGATTTAAACACTTCCAGTCCACAATCAGTATTTCTGGGAACCAAAGTTGAAATCATAAGAAAACCAGATTATGAATAAAGTTTCACAATTTTTGGAATCACCCTCCAAGCAAAGGGAGAAACGGACTTTTTATCCGTTAAGACCCAACATGAGTTTTGCAACCACATTCACCGTTAACAACTCAACTACGAACAGTGTCAACAAACGCCAACCAAGAATCCCATTAGTAGATAATATCACAATGACAAATAGTTTTCTTGAGACACTGTTCAATTGAAATACCTCAATGATAAAATAACTTTCTTGAAACCTTGTTCACTTGAAATAATATTAGAATTAATACCTTATTAGACCACCTTTAACACAATGGAAACCAAATATTGATTCTCATTAAAAATCAAGGTTTCCCGAATCAATGGAACACTTATGGATGGAGTATACCAACTGTTAATCCCTAGCAACCAAAATTAAATTATATATTATATTTCTTCCCATAGTATACCTCCGACATTTTTCATTCCCGCCCACATTGATCCTATGACCACAATTCAACACCTGCCCACGCAATCAACCAAGCGAACCAACCAACTTCGCCTCTGACTCCCATAGCATTTCCTCCTATAATGAGAGAGGAGCAGAAGCCTTCTGAAACACAATTACGAACACTAAACCTCCCACCAATTGAAGTCCACCAATATTCCAAACCGCAATCAGTACCTTTGAACAACAATATTGAAACCAAAAGGGAAATCAAATCATTGTCAACACCTCGCCATATAGGTACTGCATGTATAATATAATGATGCTATTTATGGAATTGTAGTAATTTTTTAGTAGTTTGATTAAAGAAGAAGATAAAGAGAAGGTAAAGTTTTTGCAATCGTTCAGATCTGTGTTATTGTGCAAGTTTTTGTTTGAGATTTGAAAACATTTTTTTTTTGAGCATTAGAAAAAAATGAACTGCACGAATTCACGTGATTAAGTTACACAAACTAAAGCGTCTGTGACAATTTACCTATTTATTACATACTACTAGGGAATTTATCTTCAATTTTCCGAACTATGTATATCATATAAAGAATATAATTGTTCTAAAACTCCTCTAAGTTGATTATTGGAAAGAAATTTTGCAATCTTCGTAGTGCCTTATTTATTTGTCATCAAAATTACATTCAAGTAATTTCCAATCTTGCTTATCCAATCTCTTCTCTTCTCTTCTCTTCTTATGGTCTGAGGTTTCACTGAATTAGAATGGATAATTTATTCCACCCGTTTACACGACCACATTTTTTTACTAATTAGAATTAATTGTTGAAGGAAGGGCAGCAACGATCATCAGTACCTCTACGAAACTTCATACCAATCTCCTCTTACCCCCTCCCCCGCACCCCCCACCTCAATAGAATGTCTACACCAGGAGGAAAAGCACTCGTTTTATTATTTGTTGGTGCTGTGAGTTTTTATACTGGAACCAAATTTTGGAAACCGATAATTGTGTATGTAGCCGCTGAGATGCAGCCTCAAGAGATTCAATTTTAGGAGATTTTTTATAAATTGTAATAATAACTAACACTTCAAACTGTAGTGATACATTAGAAAAGCAAGGAACTTTAAGAACAGATATAGATGTAGGTTATGTGGAGAGAGATCAACCAGAAAGTTGGAGACAATTGGCCTCAAAGGTTAAAGAAGTGGTTTCTGGTCCTGTCGAAGAATCAAGTCCTCGTTCAACACCAGATTCAATGGGAACCGTATCAACTCAGAACTTGATATCACAAGATAGTGCAAATAATAGAGACTAATCTAGCTGAGAAACGACTTGTATATACTTAATGATAATAATTACTTGTTCCAATTATGGATATGTTGACTTAATTAATAGAATAGAATATAAGCTTTATGGAAAGAGAATATCCATCTAACTAACGAACGTATTATTTATCTACTATAGTATATCAATTATATGAGTGTGTCTGTATTCCTTCATACACATTGTAAGTTAAGGTGGTTAGTGCCTATACTAATTTAATGAGATGATGACGAGGATGATTTGATTTAATGAGTTCTTTAGCATTGAATGCTGCCAGAAGAGATTGCGTTCTTTTGCACGACTTAAAACCCCGTGTATACGTTGAAACGATCTCGGATCGAGGCGTACAATTAAATCCCGCGTAGTTCTAGCTATTCAGATCTACCTAGCTTAATTATAATTCGATTCTACTTCCAGTTTAGTTATAACCTATTATGATAAACCTGTAGGTACTATTTATCATGCATGTCAACTTCCTTTTCTATGTAAAATTCCAAATAGCACTACATATGAAAATTCTTGTTTCTACCACGACATCTCGCAAGCGATCTTTCTCCAATTAATTATACGTGTGGTAAGCGTTCTCCAATTTACTCACAGATCTGTGTATAAACTGGACTTCCAAAAGTGCGCCATCAATGATTTTGATGAGCGAGCATCGTGGAATGAAAAATTAAAAGGCGATGAGATTTCGAAAAAATTATTAATGAATTCACAACAACAACTACTGATTTAATTATCTCCTTTACTTGACGCTACACACATGGGTAAACTTAGGAAAAGCAGAAAGAACCAGAAAGCAAGATTGAACCCAATAGGTTCTAATACTAAGAATATAGATACTGCAAAACGTGATGAAAATACCAGACAATCCAAAATTCTTCCCTTAATAAACAAATTAAATTCAACCATTCCAAATGATAAATCAATGGCTCTTGGTGCTATCACAGTTTTGGCAGAAGATGAAAGAATGAGAAAATTGTTATTAAAGGAAAAATTAGTAACCGTTGTAATGGAGCAATGTTTAAATGATTCAAATGATGAAATTGTAGTTGAATCCTTTGGATTGCTAAGGAATTTGGGTCTTGAAGAAGGTTACGATGTCTTGAAGTTCTTATGGAGATCTAACATTTGGACAGCTATAGAAGCATCATTGAATAAAGTGAATACTTCCTTCAAATATTTGGGTGAACATGTTGGTGATAAGCAAGATAAATCAAAGGTTCAATTATTGTTTGACTTTACCGAGAATATCTTATCTTTAATTATTGCTTTAGCTAGCGGTTCTGAAGACATATATGAAGAGATTTATAATAAAATCGACCCTATCATCACTTTTGTCATTGATTTAATTAACTCGCAAATATATCCTCAATCCAAATTTAAAATTTCAACTAAATTGTTTAATTCATTATTAGAATTTATTTATGAATTTTCAACTGAATCAGTTGATTTTATTAAGAAACTAAGTGAGAGCAATCAGATAAATTTCACAGAGTTAATAGAATACGTACAATCAAATGAATCAAACAAGTTGGCCAATATTTACATCGAAGGTATCAAATTTAACAATTATGAAATATTGGAGACAAATAATGAAGATAAAGACCAACTTTCTCAAGCCATGTTAACTAGATTATATGATCTAATTGTTGATATTGACTTAAATCTACTCAAAGAGAAGATTACTTCTATCGATAGACCAGACAATACCAATCAACCAATAAAGAAAGATGCGAACACGTTGGAAACTGATTTGTCATCCTCTGCGAATATCAAAGCTCAAATAAAAGAAGAATTATACTCGCTCGAAGTTACGTTGGATATCATTACGTCTATTTTGGAATACATTTCAATAAACGAACAATCACCGGACGAGCCTATCGCATTGTCGCCTGACTTAGAAAGCATCTTGTTAAATAAAATTTTCATTGCCTTAACTGAATTACTTGCGTTTGAAAAGAATGAAGATATCTTACAATTAACTGAGAAAATATTAAGTGCTTTGAACAATTTAACATGGTTAATGTTAAGTAACGAAGCCTTACCGGTTGAATGGTACAGCAAATGTTTATCATTATGGGATTTGATCCTTGCATTGTTTTCCAAAGGAGAACAAACTTCAGTCGTTCAAAACTCATGTATGAATATTTTATGGGGGATCGTTAAGGCCCTTGGACCAGAAATCATATCTAAAATACAACCGGATATAATCGACCACTTAATAACAAAAGCAAAAAGTTTACTTACAGGAAACGTGGACAATTGTAATTTAGACTTGTACTTATCCATAGTTGGATTTTTAGGTACTTTGGCACCTGTAATTGGAAATACTGTATCAACAAATGAAATCTCGCAGTTCTTATTACAATCTTGCATAGAATGCATAAACTATAGTAACTCTTCCAAATCCGAAGATCCAACGGTTCTAGAAATTATTAGCGAGTCTTTGAATTTAACTTTTGAAGTGTTTAGTGATAGCGAGTTCCCATATGATTTTGAGATTTTTGTTCAACAAGATTATTTGGGCAAGTTACGCGAATTAGAACCGCAAGTCAAGCAAGTCTACAAAAAGGTTGACAAGAATAAATGGCCGCAATTGAAGTTGAAAATGGAAGAGACTTGGATTAATCTCGGTCGCTTTATTCAATACAAGGAAAGCGAACGTAGTTAGGAAAATTATATTTGTACAGAATGAGATATAGTATAGTTTTGTAATTCGATTAAAAGAATATATCTATATCAACTCTTTCCATTTTGAGCCCGCTCATTCACCGATCCATATAGTTTTTTTAGGTAAAGGAAGATAAGATCTAGTCCATTTTATGTATCTATCAAGTGGTTGCGTTGTTCTGCATAATAAATTGCAAAATTTTCCGCAATAGGAAACTACAAAAATCAATCGAATTCTGGAATTTCTTCAAGAACTATGCATAGAATAACTCCTCAAGAAGAGATAAGAAATAAAGGAATAATTAGTACAACGCAAGATCTGTTTAGAAAAGAGTTGGAATCGACTTTCCTTACCAACAAGAAGGTTCTCTTTTTGAAATGAAAGAACAAGAAGAAACATGTAATTTGGTTAATTCCACAAGATATCCTTCGTAATAACAACCATTCACTCTTTCAAATCAGTATAAATACAAATGGGATGTCCCCTCTTGGCCTACAGAAATAAACTGCTAAGATCTCAGCCAAGATTACCCATAAGCAGAACATACTATGAAGTTTTCAAGTATTTTCACCACTCTCGCTTTAGTTGCCAGTTTGTCCGATTTCGCCATTGCTGGTGTCGTTCTGGCTCCTGCGCTCGAAAAGAAAGACGAGTCATTTGTTGATAAACGGTTCTTCAAACAACCTTCCACCAAGAAAATAGTCGTTACCAAAACTGTTACCAAGAAGCGCCCCCCTGTTACCAAGGTTATACTTGTCAAACCTACCAAGAAGCCAGTTCACAACAAGCCATCTCGAAAGAAAACATCTCTTAAGAAGGGTGTTCCAGGGTTTAAAAATGATGATTCGGATTCAGATTGGGATGATTCCGATTGCGATGAAAACGATGATTTTGGTAAGGGTTCTGGAAAGGGTTCTGGAAAGGGATTTGGTAAGGGTTCTGGAAAGGGTTCTGGAAAGGGTTCTGGGAAGGGTTCTTGGATGGACAAACGTTTCAGCTTCGGGGGATCAAAGAACACAAAGGGGGCATCTGCAAAGAAAAACACAAAGGCGACTGCAACCAAGAAGACTAAGGCCGCTGCTGCAACTTCAACCAAAACAGTTGTCGTTACAGCTACTGTTGCTCCAGGGAAGAAGGCTCCTTCCTCCGGAAAGAATAAACGTTTCGGTTTTGGAAAATCCAAAAACAAAAAGGCAGCTCCAGCAGCCCCAGCTTCGACCAAAGTAGTTACTGTCACATCCACTAAGAACGTTGCTCCGACTAGCAGTGCTTCTCAAGCTCCAACCCAAACAAAAGCGGCCGCAACCACGGTAACCGAGCAGGTCACTGTTACGGTCACTTCAACTCAGACAGTTGCACCAACTCCAACTCATACAGCTGCACCAACTCATACAGCTGCACCAACTCATACAGCTACACCAACTCATACAGCTGCACCAACGCAAACCAAAGCTACCGCAACCACGGTAACTGAGCTGGTCACGGTCACTTCGACTCAGACAATTGCACCAACAACAAGTACTATTACCTCTACGACAACACAGCAAGTTACCGTCACATCAACCCAAACACTTGCTCCAACACCCGCAACGCCAAGTACTGTTACCGTAACTGCTACCGAGAAAGTTATAGTCACTGCCACCCCTCCAACGAAAGGTGCTCCTGGAAAGAATAAGAGGGGAGGTCTGAGTGCAGAATCAGCCCCAACTGAAGGACCACCACCACCTCCTCCTCCTCCTCCTGCTAAAACAGCCAAGCGTCCACCACCACCACCACCTCCACCCCCTCCTCCCGAAATCACAGTTACTGAAACCTCAGTAACAGAATCAACTGTTACCGAAACAAGTGTCGCGGAATCAACTGTTACCGAAACAAGTGTTGCTGAATCCACAGTTACTGAAACAAGTGTTGCTGAATCTACAGTTACCGAAACAAGCGTCGCAGAATCGACCGTTACGGAAACCGCTGTGACAGAGTCAACTGTAACAGGTCTGACCACTATATATGATACTGAAACTACTACCGTGACCACATGTGAATCTCAAATTTGTGAAACGGTCACTCTTCCAGTGACTGTCACTGCTACTCCAACTAAACAACCACCGGTCCCCGCACCAGAGGTTCCAGCACCAGCACCAGCCCCAGCACCAGCAGCCCCAGCACCAGCAGCCCCAGCTCCAGCTCCAGAAGCTCCAGCTCCAGCTCCAGCCCCAGCACCAGAAGCACCAGCACCACCAGCCCCAGCCCCTGAAGCACCATCTCCAGAGTCTCCTGTTATTCCAATTGAAGGCAAGGCATCTTTAATGTCAGCTAGCTCATTGTTGTTGAGCGTCATTAGCGTTATTAGTTTCATTTTGTAGTCAAGGATTTTTTTTTCGGTCTGTCTTGATTCAATAGACATTTTGCTTTGGATTGCTTTTTGTTTCGTTTTGCAACTTTATATTGTTTGGTTTTTTTGTTCGGTTGCTTTAACTTGATTGTTCTTGAGATTGTTTTCATGATTTTCTCTCTATTACAATATATAATTACATACTATTTTTCTATACAAATGTAATATGAGTCTCTATTAATCTGTCCAACTAGTGGAAACTTCTGGCCAAACTCTCTTATACAAGCTCATCGCAACGACGTCCTGAGACGTCAATTTACCGTCAAAGGTAGCTTTGAAATAACCATGAGTCCCTAAACTTTCTTTAATGAACCCAGTTCTTCCAGACTTAGTGAATAAAGAAATCGCCTTGAAGTACATGATATCCTCTGGATTAAAGAACATATAGCGAACTGTAACGACCTTCTTGTGAATCTTGACTGGGTGTCCTGTCAACACCGCACGTTGAGCTACAATTCTAGTGTGATCACAGTTTAGGTACGTACCTCGACCAACAAATTCCAAAGAGCCTTCTATGGAACCGGGCTTAAAATAAATCACCGGAGCATTAGTGAACAAAGCTGGCGCAATGGCGGTTGCAATCACGGTGTTTCCCAAATGAGCGAAATTTTCCGATTTGTGAACATTATTTGGATTATTCGATGCTTGATTAAATAACGGCAGGATAACCTGTCTTCTTGGACCATATTGTACAATGATGGATTCCCTGGCTGGGATTGGGTTTTCGTAATCTTCCCAACTTTCAAACGAGAAGTTACATACAGCCAACTTATGTTCATGTTCCAACATTTCAAATATTGCGAAAGGAATCACATCTGGGTTGATTCTTTCAAGGATCACAGAGGGTGCTCTGATATATATTCTGGCTTTGTTTCCTGCATTTATTTGTGTCTGTTTGATATATTCCTTGTAGATCTTATTCTTGGTGGCCTTGTAATTCGAAACTCTTAATAATCTTTTCCAAACACTTGGCGCCTCAATATCATATTCGTCATAATCCCAATCACAATTAGAAAGAGATTTGACACCTCTAAAGGCAGCCAATCTCTCCTTGGCTGATTCGGTTGGATGCAATTCAATTTCATCTGGGAAATTCAAATCTTCTCTCTCCAATTCCCTGAATTGTTTCAACTGACGTTCTTCTTCTTCTGGGGATAAGTCAACATGCATTTCGGTCTCTGCGTATTCGGTTGCGGTATATCCCGTTTCAGTCGCCATTCCATTATCATTGTCTTCTATTGGGTCATCATAAATATGCTCGAGTTGTTGTTCGGTATCAGAAAGATCTTCTTCCTCTAAGATATCATCAACAAACCATCTTCCTTGATATTCAGAAGTCCCTTTGGGTAATTTTCTCATTTTTTCAGCATCAACACCACGTTTGACACCATCGTCGTCGAAATAGATTGCACCTTCCGATCTTACGCCAAGACTGGCTTCATTATCCCAATCAAGATCATCTTCACCCATATCAATCACCTCGGGGTTCAATTCGTCCAATGTTTCTTGGCTTGCGTCTGGTACAAAACTATCGAGAATTTGTTCTTCATCCACTTCCATGTCTCGATTACGGAAGGATCTTGATTTCGAAATCTTTTCCAATTTTTCAACTTGAAAATCGCCATATCCTGGAATATGCACTAGTCTATTTGCATTAAATCCAACACCTCTGACCGTACCTTCAACAATCAAATGTTCAGTTTCTTGGGAATCATTGGACCAGGATACTTTATCCGCAACTAACCAACCACGAGTGTCTCTCCAAGTGATGGATTTGGGGAATTTCTGACAGATTGTACGTAAACAATTGATATTGTCCGAATCTGTCTCGATGGAAAATAACTTTTCTTGCGTCGAACTGAAGAAATGGTCGAAAAAGGATTGTAGGGATTGTTTGATATCCAACTGCAAATTACGCTTAGGGTATGCAGATACGATATTTGGTAAAACACCAACGACGGTGGCTATACCTTGAGCAATCAAACTTCTTAATATCTGTTCACCATATTCCTTTGCAACTTCTTGTTGTGCTGAAATTCCAAGTATGACGAAATCCGAAACTTTTGCAGCATCTAATATCGAAAGAAAGCTATCTTGATTAGGAATGATGACTTTCAAATTGGTTTTGAAACGAGATACTAAAATCTTATTTACAGAAGGATACTGGAACTTAAATTGAGGTTGTCCTTCTTCTTGCTGATTGAATAACCTGTTGGCAATATCGACTGGGGAAATATCATTGGTTAATGAAATAATAGTAACGATCTTTTCAGCACCTTGAGTTCCTTCAAATAACTTTCTATTTATCTTCGCTTCGAGAATCTTTTGTTCTTTCAATTGCCTAGCAAGGTTCTTCCTTTCAATCTTACTGAGTGTCTTTGTAGGTTTACTTGAAGATGAAGTAGATTTTTCAACTTTACCTTTATATTGATTCTTTAATTGTCCCTTGGATGCATGTTTGGACTTGAATGGTTTGTGATCATGCTTCAAAGTATTTCTATGTCCACCTGCCATGTTGTACAATAGGAACCAATAGTTATATTATAGGGCAAAATTAATTTGCTATATCTTGATTCTCAGATAAGTAACATAATTAGTTCAAATTGGTTGCGATGAGGTTGATTTGAAAACGTTTGGTGTTGTCACGTGCGCTAGTTTAGGGCTCCAACCATCTCACATGACCTATTTTAAAAAGTCTGGTTCCCACACACCCTAAGAAATTAGTTATATGCAGTCAATTACTGAAAACAAACGTGTGAGAAGGTGAGAACGCAACAAACAAACAGAATTACCAGGAAAGTGAGGATTGCACCAAGTGTGGTTTAGAAAAAAAAAATTAGCGAGATTTTCAGTTATCCACTTCCAATAGTGATAATATCAACATTCAACGTTAGTAAATGTATGTAATGGTACACCTAGAGACCACTTGTGTGAGGATGAGGTTAAAGAAGTGGAAAGGTAGAGAATGAATATACCTATTGAATGTATTACCGCAAAGCTTACCATTGGAAATCATCATCCATCATCAAACGAAATTATCAATATGAATGCAAGCATGGACTTAATCAACAAGTGAATTAAATTGTATCAACTACATTTCACACATACCAAGTCATCTATTATTGTGTTCCCATACTTTAGTCTTTGCATCTCGAGATTAGTTAGAAGAATATTGAAGTTGGTCGGAATTAAACTTCAAACGCATTGTCATGTCTAATACCCATCCTTATAACAGTTTAAGTCGTGCAACAATAAAATGATCATTGCGAATACCCAAATATTCGCTGCAAGATCAGTCTCACACAATACTCCAGAGATTCGGATTTTAGAGTTCAGCAATACTAACATTCCCCTTTGTAGCAAGATGGCTCACGAAAACGTTTGGTTCTCCCACCCAAGAAGATACGGTAAAGGTTCAAGACAATGTCGTCACTGTTCCTCCCACTCTGGTTTAATCAGAAAGTACGCCATTGACTTATGTCGTCAATGTTTCAGAGAAAAGGCTAACGATATTGGTTTCCACAAGTACCGTTAAGTTATTTTTATGAGAGAATAATAAAGAATACAGAAAACGTATATGATCTAATCGATGGCTCAAAAATGAAAGGTTTTGTATTTTTATTTGTTTTCGAAATTGTACATTTATGATTTTCTTTGGCTTGAATACAAGTGAAGAATAATATTTGGCAGGTGATATTGTCATGTTTATAAAAATATAGTTTAATACACAATTTTATTGTTAAATGGATTTGAAAAAATTAACTTGGAATCTAGTCGATGTGGAGTGAGTCCAGAGGGGTAGAAAGAGGGCAAAAGCCGATGTATTGTATACGGTGGTTGAAGTATCGTAGACAAACCCGATTATAGCACTCTTACTTTTCAAAACGGTTCACTAAAACATATTTTAAATTCATGATTTCAAACAAAACTCCGAGTATTAATAACAATAGCGAATCGCTGAAAATATCTAGCGTACGTATACAGTTATGCAGGAAGGAAAGATCATATTCTCTCATATTATACTTCTTGCCCTATGTAGCAAAAATAGAGTTCTATACAAATTGTATCCCATTTAATCGACATTCAAAATTCATCGCCTCACTCAAGAGACCCAAACGAAATTCAAACTTCCTATAGGGAACATATTCTTCTCGGGAAATGAAATCATTTTGTTAAAATGGCAACGAGTATAACTTGACAATCTACATTATCTCGCCGTGGCAAATTTTCCCTTGACATAAATTATATTATGCTTTTTGATTAAGGAAAGGAAAAAGAAGAGGAAAACATTGGTTATAAAATTTTCTGAAAAGTGTTTATGGTTTTATAGTAATGAGGCAACGTAATGAGTCCTTCAGATGCGAAAAAAAATTGACATTGCTTAGAACTTACCCGGAGTAAGTTTATACAGTAGCCCCGAAATGGCATTGAATGTACGTACTATAATAGAACTAAAAGCTTTCCTATGTAGTTCAAGTAATCTTAGACACATAATTGTAGGAAGGAATATACATATATACAGAACAGTATTTAAGAAGTGACTAAGCACGTTGTGTTCCTCAATTTTACAAATCTATCCACTCTCTACTTCGACCCCATGTTTAATGCCTGGTCAACATCAATTCTTAGTATCAACAACGATCTCAATAATCCAATCATCGTCACGAAACTCGCCAATCCTACCGGAACCACAGCAAAAACAACAATATTATAAATATCAAAAACCCTACCGCGTCGTTTCTTCGGTCGACCATCTTTGTTACTAATATCAATATTTGATGTGACAAAATTCTGGATTATATAAGCAAATGTCAATATACAACTTATTAAAATCCAAATATGTAATCCGTATCTATATCCTTCTGCAGAAAAGGTTGACACGAGATATAATTCCACCGTGATCGACATCGTGGATAGTGAAAGTACACGTACTATTGCCGCTAAGGTCAGATATGTTACTATCCACCTTATAATCAAACCATCCAATACAGAATAGTTTAGATACGCCGCCACAATGCACCATACGCCAGTCAAGAAATGTTCAAGCCCACGCGCCGACGTTATTATATATTGTGGATTGTCGTCATTGGGGAATATTCGTCTCCAAGATTGAAATAGGCAAAATAAGGCAGGAAGAAGAGATACGTCCCTACAGAATGCAAGGGCAAAGTGTTGACGTGAGTTTAGGAATCTCAATCCAAGCTGCTTTATCGTTTTCTTTTGTTTATGCGCTGTTGATAGTTCTGATGGTGATGAATGTGCATGCATGTCTGATAGAACGGAATTAAGGGACGATGAAGAATTGGATCTGGAAAGATTGATCGGTATGGGTAACGTTGGAATGGGGGCATAGATCCTTGAGGATGAAGGTGATGTTACTTGCGAAGTAGCGTGGATTTCAGTATTGGCCAATGGGATTGAGATATGGTCATTGACCAGTCGATTTCGGTTATGTAACCTCTGCGAAGTTTCGTATGAAGGAACCACTTCATGGGGATCAAAATGGGTAGATGGTGGTTGTGGTGCCAATTCATGCGATTGTGCTTGTGATTGTGATACCGAATTACTTATACTAGATGATCTGGTGACAGGCTGAGAATAGTCATCATCGATTTGATTAGATTCTAAAGGGGTATTCTTGAACCGGTTTCGTAGCGATTCAAATATGGGCATTTAGCAAAGGAAATCTTCGTTTCTATTTGTACAAGATTTATTGATTTATTTAATGATTAGTAGAAAAAAGAATGTAGCTAGGATATTAGATCTTCTTATCGTTATTATGGTAATATATGGTAATAAAATAGTTATAATTTAACTAGTTTCTTTGCTAAGTTGACTATTTAGTTAACTACTAGGTTGCACATGGATGAATTTAAATGTGTGATTTTTTTTTTTTGATATTATTAAATGTAATTAAATTAGTTTATCCTCTCTCTTTAAACAAAAAAATGAACAAACGAAAGATTTCGAACTAGCACCGTAGGTGGCCCGGAAATCGTTCTAATATCATAAAGGCGGGATGACCAAATCTCAATGCAATATGGAAGTATGCGAATCAACAGAGGATCTAAAACACTCATATTCAACAACAAACTGCTAACCAATTCGAATCCAAGCAATACTCTCATCGATTTCTTCGCGATAGATGCACATTCATTAGCAAAACCAAATTCCACGGAATTAGAATGAACCAAAGGGAATCTAAAATTAGCTTCGGCAAATACACCAGTTTCAAAAATTGACTGTTGGAATCGATCTGTTTTATGAGCAGCATAATTGATTTTCATATCAATCGTATTGACTGAGATACCGTATTCTCGGACAGATGACTTTCAATTTATCAAACGTCGCTAAAAACACTCGAGAAGACTCAACTCACTTAGTTCATCAAAACCGAATAATTTTACGACCATTGAACAGTAAATGCAACCGGTCTCAGCTCAAAGTCTAACTCGGGACAAGGTGTACCTCAAGTATCCACCTTATCACTTATAATATGCGATTTTGACAACCCGTCCACGAAATTGAATTCCTATTTACGGGGTACTTGTATGATCTAAAGTTTGGCACCTGCCACAGAATTGAAGGTGAGCCACAATTCCCAATCCTTGTCTCTCTACGTAAAGCCTCGTTGCATCCGGTTTTTTGTCAGTTCGATTAAGTAGTATCTGTTGGTGAAGGTACCCTGTTGGAGATAGGGTGGAATAGCTGGGATGCCTGGGATCGGAGTCCTGTCAATTACGTTGAGGTGCGGTTCGAGATCAGTCTGATTGCATTTTGTTGCCTGTTGTCCTATTGGCCCTTCAAGTTCTTCACAAACAAGTCAGTTTTGAGCGAATAGTTGAGGTAGAACAACTCATTCAAGCGTGATTCTGCGTTCTTATCTTGGGTGAGGTGAAGGGTATATTTGGTATTTGCTATCTTTCCGAGGGTATCCTCTTCGTTATATGTATTGCCCGTCGACTGACGAAGATATGCAAGTTCTCACCTACTACATTAAAGGCTTCTTTCCAAGGATACACATTGACAAACTCCAAATAATTCGTCGCCAATGTGCTTATTGCTTTCTTGACACACAGACACAACAAGGTTGGCTCGTCAAGGTCATCGTCAACTTATTACAAAGGCAACACCAACTCCCACAATCGTAAATCTCGAAAGAAAATTCAATCGTACGTAACGTAAATCAATTTGCAGAGGCCGGCCAAATTCCAGGGTAAACATAAGTTTATGTGAAAAAAAGGGATTCTACAAGACAATTATTGGAGTCAGGGTAGGGATCATAAGCAGAACACCTACTAGGCTGTCGATCATGTAAAAGAATAAATCAAGTCTGATACACATCAACACAATCTAAAAATAATCAATTACCCCCGTTTAGTCGATGCTGTATAGAAATAAACGTTGTGGCTGTCATTCTGGCCGAAAGTCATACTTCACGAAAGAATAGTCTTTCGAAGCGTTAGTTGCATTTCTTTATACTTTGTACCTGAATGCTACAACACTTTAGAGTGTAGAGATTATTGTCGAGTCTTGGGAATATCTGAAAGAATGATTTCTATGAGAACAAACCAAATGGCTTCACAGCAAACAACCGTCGATAGACATTTCTCCGATCTCTCGAGCGCTAGAAAACACCTCATTTCAGTTCAGTGTAGAAAAAAAAACGTTTCACCCGAGTAGAGAAAAATTCCGACTATCGTCATTTAGGTCTAAGATGGACTAGCAAGGTCACCTAATATATTGATAAATTAATAATTTCAAAATAAAATTATGAGAATCTGAGTATAATAATTCATTACAATCTGTATGAGGTTCCAACTGAGTATTATATGTGTAGATATTGTCGTGGTAATTTGTATTTACCAAAGTAACATAACTAAAATAATTAAATGGATTGATAACTGTTGGGAGACACGAACAAAAACACCAAAACGATCCTTAGAGACCTTCTAATTGTTGACTGATTTCATCTAATTCGGACTTGGCAGAATTGTATTGTTCGGATAATTCTTCGTATTTCCTTTCCCATTCTTCCTTCTCGTGTTCTAAAGAAGCAACTTTTCTTTCTAATTGTTCTGCCTTGATATCGGTTTCTCTTAATTTTTCGGTGGTTTCCTTCAAGTTTTTATCAGCTTCTTCTAATTCTTCTTCCAATACTTGATTCTTCTTGGTATAATTTTCATTAGAAGTCTTCAACGAATGAGATTCATCGGCAGTTTGCTTGATAGCGTCTAAATCGGTCTCTAATTTTTCAACTTGTTCTTCTAAAACTTGATTCTTTCTGGTCAAAGCTTGGATTTGATTATCTTTTTCCAAGTTTTCTTGCTCTAACTCTTTGATTCTTTCGGCCAATTCATCAGATTTTTCTTGCCATTTTTCAGAGTCCAACTTTAAGTTGTTGATTTTCTAAACATTTGATTGTTAGTAAACCCATACTCATAAACTAGGTTGAATTTCTTAGGTCAATTGGATGAAATATTCATTGGATAGGGATTGGTAATCAATAATATATTGATAAATATGAAGCAAAAAAGTCGTTTCTGTCCAAAGATTAACGTGTCCTTAAAAATGCTGATTGGTGCTTGCATCGACTTAATTTAAGATATATTAATTGACCATAGGAATCCCATAAAACCAATTGATTCATTGATTGGTAATTGATACATACTTCCTTAAGCTTTTCCATTCTATATAGACGTACTTGGTTGTGAGTAGTAGTAAAGTAAAGAGAAAAGCGGAAAGAACAATTAAGCTAAAAAAGAAAAATATGTACTGAGCGTGAATTTATTAATAAGTGTGAGCGAGTGTGGAAGAGATATGTGTAGGTTACGAGGATTGACGAGTAAGATTTTTTTTGCCCAGTGTGTGTGTGTGTGGGTGGGCGAATTTGTGTTCCTATTTTTGTTCACAATAGAATCACATTATTTTTTCTTCTCACTGAAGCTCCTGTTACTAATTTTATTTGTTGGCAGATTAAGTAAATTTACATCACAAAATATTACACTCATACTGTGATTTTGTTGTAGCTGTGTGTTAACCAAATATTCTCATATCACGTGCACTAGGAACCGCGGATTGGGCACAATTCAGTTGTCGAAATAGATAATAAGAATAATTTCAGTTGGATTTTTAATGAGTATACCCTAGCGTAATTCTCACACAGGCCGTGTAACGGTTAGTCGGTGTCGGTGTCGGTGTCGGTTGTCGATCGCACGGTACGCCTATAAAAGGATTTTTTTCCGCTTAAGGTCAAAGACAAAGGTCTCATAGGGTGTCTCTCCATACTCTGGTCAAGGAGGCTACGTATATATATCACTATATTGGAATTTGTGTGTTGTTGAATATTCATCGATTTTAAGAAAAAAAAAAGGTTTCACTTCATTTATGTTAAGGTAGATTAGGCTTCTGGTATATTTTATATAGTCTATTCTCCATTTTTAATCAATCAATCCGGTGGTTCTTCCATTAGTCCAGTAATAATCTCACTCTCAGTGAGGAAAATCTATGAAGTTTTTCTTTTTTTTGCAGTTTTTTTTGCCATGTAATTGCTTCAAATTTCGCAGTTTCCAATTTGCAATGTACTGCATGTTGAGATTATACAGATTTTATCTAATTAACTTCGTCTATTCAACAATAAACATTTGCTAATACACGGCATAAAGTTGACATCATACGCTTTAAATATGATGAAAAATTTGTGGGTCATAATATTTCCGAGTATCAACTGCATACATTGCATCTACTTCCGATTGTCTGTCGTCTATTCTTGAAATAGCTGAAAGGCTCGTTTGGCAACTCAGACAGTAGAGTTGTGGCGAAACCAATGGAAAGCGATATGGCGACATAGCCATGGACAATCTAGCGGTTATACATCAAAGTCGGTTCGTTCCATCCCATTAGAAGGTTGAAGCGTTTAGTTTTCGAAAGACCCATCCGAATCACAAGCAGCCATGTTGGAGGTATAAAATTTTGGTATAGGTTTATACCATTTCTTTGATATAACAATTGTAGGATTGTACAATTGATTAGGGAGTCCGCCCATAGTAATATAGAACGTTCTCTTGTAGATATGTTTAACAAAACACTTGAGAAAGGTTATACTAAAATGAAAAGACATACGCGTAACATTAAACGGCGGCCTTCTGCGACTCACTGCCGCCTTCGATGTCTGAAAAAAGAGGACGCGCGTTCTCCAAAGTTTTTTTCCTTAATTCTTTGCGTATAAGGAGAAAAATTGGTGATTTAGTTCTTTCGTACATCTTTAAATTTTGCCGGCTTATGCCATGAATCGATGAATCGATGGTAGTATTTCTAACTGATGGCAATATCGAGATATTTGGATAAATTAGCATAATTAAACCTCGGTTCTGCTTTACATTTATTGTTTCCTGAACCGGATAAATAAACCGTGAGGTACTAGTCGTCATGCACTTTCAACGTCCTTCTCTATATAAAATTCTAAAGGAAATGGCGTCAACCCCTATATCGTCGACCAACAGTAGCGATCTCTCAACCAAATATTTGTCTGGTGAGCGTTCTCCAATTTACTCACAGCTCTGTGTATAAATTAGACTTCCAAACGTGAGGGAATTAGCATTTGATCTGCAACGGAAATGTAAATATTCAATTGAATTAGCAACAAGCCAGCCATTCCACCAACTTCCTATTTAAATTAAATAGACAAGATTCCCTCGTTTTGCCAATACTCACACTTGCATTCAGATTCATTCCTTATAAAGTATCATTTTCCCTCTTGCTTTTTTTCCCTTTTCACTCTTTACCCAGAATATGCAATTGTGAGTAACATAACTCTCTGTCGTAATCTATCATAAGAATGGGAGAAGTCCATATTCATTCTATATCACCAACATCGCGAATATCAATACCCAGCCAAAATGCAAGCAGAAATGGTTCTCCAATGCCTCCAGAAACACCAAATAATCCATTTTCCTTGATATATAGTACAAGTGATTCGACGAATAATAACAATGGCTCTACTCGAATTCATGATTCTGCATCTTACCATCAAATACTGAATACTTTTAACAAGGCAAAGCCAACATCCCAAAGGCATCTCTCAAAAGAGAAACTGGTCCATAGTTCAAAGGAGTCTTATTATCATACCCTTCCTTCTTCCCAGAAACTTAATCCAAAATCTGTTCCAACAGTAACAATTATACATCAAAGCCTTGAAAGAAGTGGTTCAATTATATCTAGATCAGCAACTTCACGAAACAGAAATAAGATAAAACGGAGAAACAAAACAATCCATGTTCTTGAATTGGAAGATGATAAAGATAAAAAGTCAAAAGTTCCACCAAAATATGTATTCCCCATACGAAGACAGACTTCATTGAAATATAAACCTTTATTATCGTCACAGCCAAACCCCAATTTTTCTAATCCTGATCAATTGATGCAATTTTTACAAGATAATAATTACAATGAAATGTTGCATGGTGTGTTGCCTTCAAAAATGAAAGTGTTCATGCATCGAAGAATACTTAAACGACATCCTCAATTAACTTGTCGTCAGGAATTATTCAGTATCAGCCTTAAAGGAAGTATAAAAAGGAGGAGAAGTTCAAAAAGTTTAAGGAAGCCTCGCCTCTCTACGAAAGGTACCAGAACGCTCGCAGGAATGGTATATCAGGAGTATAGAAATGCCGTATTCAACAAGGAAACTGCAGTTTTACCACCACCTAGGTTACAGGATCTATTTAGAGAAGATGGCATTCATCTATTATCTCACCTGGAGTTAGAACAAATAAATACCCAGTTCTTATTAGAAATCTTATTGAGAAGAACGATTCAAGCTAAGATAGAATTTAGGCTTCGGTCAAACAACCTTCATTTGTCAACTGTATCATCAAGCACGTCTTCTTCTTCGGCAACGTCATCGTCGTCATCTGCAACCACATTTGACGGTCCTGGTTTAGATCGATCCTATAAATATCCTCGCTCCAACACAAATTCCTACGATGGATCTAACGAATTTGATGAACCAAACAATTCCACACCATCAAGCAGACACGCCAGCAAGCCCACCCAATCATTCAACTCCTTGAAGCATTCCCACAAGAACCTGCGAATGACTCCCATTGAACAACCCAGGAACCAAACACACCCCACAATAACATTACTCACGTCACCCCTACTGCAAGTGGATTGTGCAAATTATTCAAATATGCCCCATGAAATGTTTGCCGGGTCACTTTTGGGACCGCCACAATTGCTGAATTTGGTGTATGAACTAAGACCAAGATTGCGGACTCAGGATACATTATCCTCAAACTCCGTCTTACAGTCATCATCTGAAGAGAAATTGAATAAAACTATGGGTGATACAAATAGGGTAGATTGCGGGTCGGCAAATACTGATATGAGTGATATTTCATGGGGTTGTTGGTTGGGATATGTGGATAGTGCTGAAGGAGGCAGGAAATTAACGTCTTGTTCTCCGAGGGTGGATATGGGTACTGGGGTAATGATTTGAAAAAAAACGGATAGACAGACTTAGAAGAGAGTTAATTATTATGCATTATTTACGGAAATTTTATCTATGTATTCTTTCACCATGGTAAGTTACACCTGAACAATTTATCAAGAACATTTATTTGAACACTTGACCAGAACATGGTTAATCGCAACATTAGTGTGTTATAAAGACCTTGTGGCGCCACGCATCCTTGGGAATTCAAACCGTTTAAATGTAAGAGTCGTTTGCTTTCCCTTTTGTAACAAATTTGACCAGTTGTGAACTAGTACAATTGAAGAGCGTGTAGTTTAGCGTTTCGTATCTTATATCAAGGCAAAAATATAGTGCCATCAGCTTCAAATTTTCATTGTTTTTTTAATTGTCTAAAAGAAGGTTCGATTTTTTTGGTATCCATTTGGGATCCAGCTTCAGTTTCGCAAAATCAAAGGTCGTCACCAGTTACTTATTTCATAAAAACTTTATTTTCTAGATACATCGAAGATAACATTCAATTCTAGTCGAGGGGTATAGACTAAAAAAGTAAATGATACCGGCTACGGTAGTAGTCATTGATTGCCGTGGTAAATAAAATTCACCAACAATGTTTAATTTGAAGTTTTGGTTTAATATTTGTAGAAACGAACTTTGAGATCTTAAATGGTACCATTGGGGAAAAGATACGTCGGTAATGGGGTCCTTGCATTGAAAACCATGGTATGTTTTAAGTAATTTATGGTCTACATTGCTGAATAGATATAAAGCGTTACTTTTGTCGTAGTATTATTTAGGTGAGCATTAATACTTCAATTTATAAATGGAACATAAGTAGTTTACCTAAAGCTGCATTCAATAGCAAAATTAAACTAGTTTCTGAGAGATCATTTGAAATGATAGTTAAATAAATCATATACATGGTGGTACTATACACTATTTACATAAATTCTTAATAACTTAATTTAAAAACAAGAAAATTGTTCAGTATGTTGGCCTAAGGAGTTGCTGCTGGTGACCTGACAACTGCTTCTGTGCAGTCAGAACATATTTGGACTAAGGTGGTATTGTGTTCTACTTCTACCCGCGTGAAATATGAAATATGTATGCCATAAAACTCTTCACTCTCAGCGAGATTTCTAAGTGGATGAAACATCTTCGTCTGTGTTGGAATGTAAGCGAGGAGGGTATGGACTTTTATAGTAATTATTGTATATTGTTATACTCTAAAGTATTAGTTTTCTTGTTAAATTTGTTAACGTTACGTACCCTACGATTTTCTAAAAATCACTCAGTACCGATGAATTTGGTAACAGTTATAATTACCGGTACGGATTTAATCCTCTCGGAGATTAATTTTTTTTTGCTTTTCGGGTCATGGATAAATATCGGAAATCATCTCAACGGTAGTAAATTTCTAGTTGCAAGTTCGGAAAAGGCGGTAGTGCCAATTGCTTCCAGAAGAACTATTTGTAAAGCAATAGGGTGCCATAATTTCGCTTATTCCCTCATTAATTGTTTAGATCGCATTGTTTTATTCAGTAACTTATAAATAAGATTTATGGGTATGTTTAGGGTATTAAGGGGTTTCCAAATTAAGTTTTAATCGGTAATTAGATTCAACGTGATTTACTAACACAGAAGTGCATAGAAACAGAAGAAAAACACCTTAAACTGTAAGATGAAAAAGAACAATTTATAAAGGAAAAATGCAAACGGTAATAAAAGTCCCAATCGACATACAAATTTACAATGGAAGTAACTATACGAGATAGAAGTAACATATTTATTTATTTACAACAAACATAAATTCCTAATTAATTTCTGAACCTCATGACCTTGTTTTTTTTTTTTTGGTTGTTAATTTAAATAAATAGTAACTCATTACAGTTTTGATACAAACAGTCATAGTAATTATATACTATATATACAAACGAGTTAATTAATTAAAGAATAAGGGCTATTCATACCCAAACCAACCAAACCAATCTCCACCACATTTGATATACATTACATATATATATATACTTTAGAAGCAAAAAATATTTACGCCAAAACTACAACTAACTCATACACATACATTCATATGAGCACACATTCTACATTAATAAACGAAAAGGTATTTAACAATAAACAACCCTCAGTTAAGCTACTTACTTTCAACACATGGGGTCTAAAATACATTGCAAAATACAGAAAAGAAAGACTTAAAGCAATAGCAGATCTGTTAGCTCATCCTAGAGATCCGGATGAAGATTATGATATCGTTGCACTTCAAGAACTATGGTGTCAAGAGGATTGGGATTATTTCAACCACGTATGCAAATTTAGATATCCATATAGAAGAGTTTTCAAAGCAGGTATTGTCTCAGGTCCAGGTCTAGCCATCTTATCAAAAATTCCCATTGCAGAAACTTTCTTGTATCGATTCCCCATCAATGGAAGACCGTCTGCCTTCTTTAGAGGCGATTGGTTCGTTGGCAAAAGTATTGCTGTAACATTATTCCAACGACATCATCCCAATTCAGTCCCCATTGCCGTCTTGAATTCACACATGCATGCACCATATTCTCAAATGGGCGATGCTAGTTATTCTACTCATAGAGCATGTCAAGCTTGGGATTTTGCCAAACTTGTCAAAATGTTAAAGAGAGGTGGTTATGCTGTTATACAAGTTGGAGACCTCAATTCTAAACCAAATTCACTCCCATATAAATTATTTACTATAGAAGGAGGACTCTCCGATTCTTGGAATGTCTTACATGGAAAGGAACATGATCTGGAGATTGCCGGATTAAGCCCCGAAGATCAAATATTGTTGGCGGGTGCCACGTGTAATTCATTGTTAAATACATGGAGACAAAAGAGTAAACCTTGGGAAGCTTGTCGATTGGATTATGCATTGATTGATGCAAATAACATTATTCCTTTAAATGCACTGGTGAAATTCACCGGTAGATTGAAAGCCCCCTATAATTGTTCCTATTCAGATCATTTTGGATATAGCACCGAACTTTTGATCAATTCAAAAGATCAATTTGTAGCTCCAAATCAATTCTTGACAGCCACAACAACCATTCATGCTGATTTTGATAATAAGGAAATGCTTTATAGAGAACTATTAGCAGAAATCAATGAGTATCAGACTCGTACCATTCCTTTCCAATCCGCCTGGAGGAAAGCCCATTTCGTTTTATCCATAATCGTCCTTATTGTGTTTCATGTTCTAATTGTGTTTGTACTGGGATGGGGGTTACCTTGGGCTACAGTGCTATTTTTATTCATATCCATCGTGGTGGCAGTTACGGGATGCATAAATGGCCTAATTTGGTTCTGTGGAGTTAGGTCTGAACTGAGGGCATTATCTGAGGTGCTGTTGGAAATTGAGGATGCGTATACGTTTTTGAAACGTCGGTAGAAAGACGGAGGAGTTATATTTGGAGCATTTGTTTATTAGAAGGATCGCTTTTTGTTTCGTCTGTTCGTTCGTTTGTTTATTTATTTATTTATTGCTTGTTTTGTCTTGTTTACGAAGTCTGAGTTGATAGGTTCTTGTCCTCAGCGCTAATAATACGTAATATAACTAATTATTTAATTTGTTTAATTCTGTTTTTAATTTTAATTGCCTAATGCATGTTCGAAGCTAAAATCGATTCTAGTCTATCTGTATTCTTTAAAAGTACAAGGCGGTTGTAAACGAAACATAAGTGGTGGTAGTGTAAGAATAAAAACCACAAAATGCCTTCAGATCTTTTCGCTCGAATCTGGCGGGTGCTTACAACCAACTGAATAAATATAATTAGAATATGATTATTACTCAATTGAAATTTGTAAGAAAATGAAATATAGCTCATGAGCCTCAAAATGGTAATTCATAATACCTTCCCCATGAAAACAGTGGTTCTCCATGTCAGCTCTAGCCATTAATAGTAGGTAGAATGCATAAATCGACACGAAGAAAGGGCTTTTTGCAGCCAAAAAAAAAGTTTGCGCTTTCCAATTTGATACGACCCAAAAAGCATCCTTGCTTTTCAAGCTTAAGAAGGGACGAAGTAGCGAAATTTTGATCGATTTAGGATCTTTTGTTGGCAACCAAAGAACAATTCTCATATACATGTCATAAAAAATTTGTTCCTCTCAAATTTTGAGGAGGGCGTTTCTGGTATTGTTAGAATCGAATACTAAACCAACGAATGATGAAATAGCGTCCGCCCGGTTATTGAATCTAACCGGTTTAAGCTTTAGCAAAAAAAAGACCTATCTCCAGTGGTGACCTTTTCCTGGTCCTTCGTTGTTATGGACAACCTCATTTCAGAGTATAGTGATGTATGGATATTTATATTAAGTTTTATCTGCTGCCGTTGGTCTCTTTGAGAAACACAATTGTTGAGGGATGTTTTGCTATAAGGAAATTTTTATAATTTCATAACGTAGACTCTCACAATAGCGTATCCGAAAGAAACCACTACTCTTCTTAGTTGTATGTGACTCTATTTAACGGGCATTGAAGGATGAAGGGGTTGGCAGCTTGTTCTGCCTTGGTAGGGGATTCAAATTTTAGAAGATTGCCCTAACTTAAGCTGGATGGTTCTAATGTGCCTTCTGTTTTATAGGAACAAAAGGTCAAAGGAGCTACTTAGTGGGCTTGGTTAATATCAATAAGTAAATAATGTTGTCAAGAGTGGGAACTTGGCCAAAATTATGCGAATTTCCGAATTTTTGATTGAATTCCTAAGCTGTTCGGCGTGCCCAGAGATTAAACAAGTAATAATCTGCTGATTTGTCAAAACGATCTTCAACTAAAATGGGTACAATGCTTTAATGCACCCAACAAACCACTGAAATGTAACAAAACGATTAAGGCATTTTAAAAATCTCCCCAACCAACTGTTTGTGGCATGCATGCACACAAGTACACAAACATTTTAATTGTGAGAGACATATCCATTGCATAACACATGATGGAAAACAATTCCACAGTGACTAGAAGTGACTGGCATGATTCCTCGAAATACACAATGCAGTGGTTTGAAGGTACATGATACTTCACCAAAGCAAACTCCAAAACCATCATTTTGAACCTTTGAGATTTGCTAGAGCAAGCGCCAACCAGGTTTGTTTTCAAATTTCTATAAGAAGCTAAAGGGCCAATGTATTTACAGTACGAATTTCTCCATCTCAAATTGTTTGACTGAGACTGATGATAGAAGCAATACCCACTCAAAACATAGAGTTTTAGATCAAGCAAAACTTGGAAGACCCTTTGTTTTACATATATACGGATATGGAGAAGCGATGTTTTATAAGAATTATAACTGCTTTTACAAATATGTAAGAAGCTTACGTAAGGTACATAATCCCGGCTGTTAAAGTCTGGTTTCGATTACAATTATCTCGGCTGTATAGACTACAAAGAAGATATAGGAAAACCTGATTTAAAGCAAACATCGGGGACCTGAAAACACCTCGCTAGTTTCGATCTCAATCTTTCCTTTTAAAATCATATACATTAAATATGATAATTATATAAAAATATAAACAGCAAGTAACTAATATATACCTCTCAGTGGCTACTCTCTGGAGAGACACTCATTCTGACTTTAAGTGGGTAAAATGTTTTGATAAGCACAATTGTTTTGGTTGTGTGGTTAGAATTCGTATGTCAACAAAAGAATGTTTTATAATTCACTTTCTTTATCTATTTAGCAGTAGGGGAGGCCCTGAGTTAGTGAAACAGTCACTTAGTTTAGGGAGGTTACTAAATCAAATAACTATCTGTATTCTACTTAAACCAAATGAAAGGTAATTCTAAAAGAATCAGATAAAAACTAAACTAAAGATTTTTTTCTGTTTTTTTTTACATATATCTATTAGGAAAACTATACAAGTTACAAAACTATATTTTTTTTTTTTTTATCTCTCGCGCAAAACCTCGTGATCTTGACAGCTATCGTTATCAATTGAAGGTCTGACATTGGCCATGTTACGCAATGAACGTAACTAACACTAAACTATCTAAATATGCGCTACCAGGTTTATTTAGTAGCTGCTTTGGTTGATTTGTGCTGATAATTTAATATAATAACTGTAAACTCTCACTTATTACTTAATACCCTTCTTCAATCAAAAGTTCCTTTCAACTCTGTTTCATAAATTCAAGGATTCCTGTCGGTTTATATATTTTCCCAACTAAACTTATTCCTGCATGTAAACTCACAACAATTTAACGACGACCAAGCTTTTTCATACTTTATTCCGAAACCTCAAACCTCCAGCCTTTTTAGTCTGTAGCGTACCCGCTACAGGCCAAAACATAATGACGGGCGTGTGGTCTAGTGGTATGATTCTCGCTTTGGGCGACGACTTGGAAACAAGTTGGTTAACTACAAGAATGCGAGAGGCCCTGGGTTCAATTCCCAGCTCGCCCCGATTTTTGATAATCTTTACTGCATAACTAATGAACTTATGGTGCTCCTTGGATTTCTGAAGTGAGAAGTTACGTTTTTTTTTTGCAAAAAACACCTAGTTTATGCACAACTAGATTACAATATTTTCGAAAGCAAATAGACCTGGAGTAGAGAATAGTGTGATACCCGATCAACTTTATCTAAAATCGAAAAAGCTAGAGTTACAAAAGCAAATGTACTCATTCTTGTGTAACAGATGGAGTCTAAGTCACTGATGGATTTTTTTTGATGGATATTTTTTTTTCTTGCATCAACTGTTTGTTTCTTTTTGAATTTGGTGCAGCAATTTTTTGCAAACTTTCCCAAACATTTTGCAATCTCTTTTGTATCAAAACTGTACGAAAAAAAATTCGTTTCCACTGTAGGTGAACCCGAAAACGTTTTAACATCATAAGAGTGGGACGGCCAATCCTCAATGAAATATGAAGGTGTCCGAATCAACCGAGGATTCAAAATACCTCGATTCAACGACAAACTGCTAACTAATTCGAACCCAAACAATACTCTAAACGATTTCTGGTTGAAAGATGCACATTCAGTAGGAAAACCAAATCCCACGTAATTAGAATAGACAAAATGGAATATCAATTTAACTAAAACATATTCACCACTTTCAACTGTTGCAATTGTTCTGTTTTGTGTGCAGCTATTGGTTTTCATAACAATCCTATTAAACGAGAAATCTTATTCTACGGTTGAAGAATTTCAATCTATCACACTTTGCTAGTAATAATTTTGCTTGAGAAGACTCAATTTTAGGTTTTCAAAACCCAATGTTGTTACAAGGGATCAACAGTCAGAGAAAACTGTTTCAGCTCAAAGTCGAGCTCAGGACGTAGTGTACCTCAATAGTGCACCCCACCACTTATACTCTGTGATTTTGGCAACTACGACACGAAATTTACAAATGCGATTCTCTTTTTTTTTTCTTAACATCATATATATAACTCTATATCAATAAAATACAGTTACTAAATACAAATTAATATATAAGCCTCCTTGACTTGGGCTGGAGGGAGAACCTCATTGTGACGCTAAGTGGTTCAAAAACCTTTTATAGGCTGACTATGTAATTGGTTATTACACAGCCTTGTGTGAGCCTCTCTTCTGAAAGGAAGTATACTCACTAAAAAACCAGCATTTTCTTGTTAATTCTCACTTTTTTTTTGTAATTTTTTTATTTTCTTATATCTTGTGTACATTATTGGGCTTTAGCTATGGATATCAAAGAGGTAGTGTGGGATATAAAAGAACAAAAACAACGTCAGAGTTAGCCTCTGCGATGTCGTCGTTCCACCCTGTTGACAACTTTCTTTAAATATCCATTAATGCTTCGAATTTCTCTAGGGACCAATGATGGGTTCCCTAGCACGTAATTGACCGTTAATGCTTTATTGGACAGTTTTTGCCAAATGTGTATAGACTCCGTGCACTCAAAAAAGTGATGAATAAGATTATCCCCGTTTGGTTTGTTGCAAAAAGAACAAGGACCTCTGTCTGATATGGGTCCGGAATATAAAGGCCATTGGTAGTTTTTGTTCTAAACATTTTTTTTTTTTTTAGTTAATCATATGTATTACCCTATATAGATATTCTAAAAATAGTAAATATAAAATAATATATACGTCTCCATGACCTAGTTTGGAGTGGAACCTTTATGTTTCAGTTAATGGTTTAAAAACCTTTTAAAAGGCATAGATGGCACATCACGTGAGAACAACTATTCTCATCACGTGACTAATTTTTCACGATTTCAGATGAGTGCTTCAACTCTTGTTTTAAGCAAAATTACAAGTGACTGAGTGTTTTCAAAACAATTGTACCCTTCCTTTTATTAAAATCACCGAACATTGATAACAATGTTATTTAGAATTTGAGACGAGACTTTAGAATTTCTTTGATACATTATCTGTAACATGGCCTGAGCACATTGAGCAAGGTTAAGATTGGTAGCTCCATAATTACCCGGAACAAAACCTCAGAAGAATAAAAAAAAAGAATACGTATAACAATTGACAATAGCTAAACTACCACCATCCTAGGATTGTAAAAGCGTTACACAACAAGTGTAATAGAGGGAAATTTAGTTATGATTTCAGAATTAATAATAACCATATTGTTTTCGCTTTCGTTTGCATGCGCTAGTTTGTTTGATTTCTTTAACATGAATGGGGGACAAAAACAACAGGCACATGCCCAGACTCCACAAGAATATGAGCAAGAAATGTTAAACTCAAGATGTGGAAAATACTTATGTCCAGATACCGGTATTTGTGTAGAGGCACCAAAATTTTGTCCGTGTCCATATCCTTCATCGCAATTGAGATGTTTTTTACCAGATGGAAGATATGTGTGTATTTCAAAGCCAGCTGGTGAGGGTATTTCAGACAGATACAGAGACTCTAATACCAACTGGAAAGTGGATTCTCAAGACGACAACATACGGGATTGTGGATGGGTTAATCGAGCATGGAGAGGATTGGTATAGGTATAGAAGACACCCTGACTACAAGAAAATGAGATACAAATGTATGCTTTGAGAAAGCCTAGAAGGAGAATAAACTATAACAATACAGTACAAGCTGTTGTGAACCATATCATGGCATCAGTGATATACCTACGCCAAATCTTTAGAAATGTTTGTATGTATTTTTTATAAAGAATTTCCTTGCATTACTTTTATGTAAACCTTAGTGTGCACGTAACGTAATGTAATCAACAATAACAATAATACTTTATTCAAAACAATTATACAATAATTGCTATAAAAGCCCATACACTCCTCGCTTACATTCCAACACAGTTGAAGATCATCACCTTATAAACTCTCACTGAGTTCCCAGAATGAGGACGGCGGTGGCAGTAGAACACATTAGCACCTTAGTCAAAGTATATTTTGCGTGCACAGAAGCCATATGACCACCAGCAACATCTTAAAGCAAGACACAGTTGTCCAAAATAGGTCATAATAATAGTTTCAGTTGAATTTTTAGTGGGTATACCCCAGCGTGCGTCTAGCACAGGCCATTTAGCGGTTGGTCTGTGTCGGTCATCGGTTGAATAGTACGCCTATAAACGGGTTTTATCAGCTGAGGGTCTAAGAGAGAGTTTTCCCTCCAGACTCTGGCCAGGGAGACAACGAATATGGCTCGCTAGGTAGTTTAGCTTATTTGTTGTAAAATACACGTTACTTTCAAGAAATAAAAAAAATTTACGGAACACTGTTCAGAAATAGAAATAGTTACTTGGTAATATACAGAGAGATGTATTCAAGATTAGTTCATTATAGAAAACGAGTAATTAGAAATGATAAACCAGTATTATCTTCAGTTCACCTACTTATATATTTTGCTCTATGACCATGTATTGGAGATAGAAACCTGCTGGTACTCACATTATGCATTTAATGATTCCTAAATGATTACTAATTAGTTTGGGATTATGGTTAATGTCTTTATATTCATCTTGCACAATCCCAACAAGCAGTGGTCGCCAAGCACTATTAGTCTGTCGCAACAAATTTTGAGGTCACGTGCCGATAAGATAAATTAAGTTCACTTGCTGCGGCATCCTTTGTTTTTTTGGGCCTAAATTGAGTCATAAATAATCAATCAATCAATTAATTAATTAATTTATAACACCGCGCTTAATGTTATGACTATTTCTATTTCTTAATTATTAATCAAATAAACTTTGAAATTCATTGGACAAAACAATAGCCATAACTAACAAACTAATTAAGTAACTACGTAAACTACGTAACCTACCAAACTAATTTAAAGTAAACTAAGAAAATTATTAAATAAAAATTTTTCAATTTCTTCTTCTTCTTCTTTTTAATTAATCAGAATCTTTTTCTTCTAGCTATAGACACGAACCAGATATGTTAAGGACTAGAATACCCGTCATTAGATCAAGATCTTTAACTAGATCATTGGCTACTCAAGCAAAGAGTACCGGCAACTTTTCCTACGAAGTTCCAGAAGAATACAAATCAAGAGCTCCACCTTATTCTAAATTGATTTCAAACTTGTCAAAAGTAAATAAAATACTTAACAACCAACCTTTAACCTTAGCTGAAAAGATTTTATATTCTCATTTAGTAAATCCCGAAGAAAGCTTTGCTTCAAGTCAAGGTAAATTATCCAACATTCGAGGGGAACAATATTTGAAGTTAAACCCTGATCGAGTTGCCATGCAAGATGCATCTGCTCAAATGGCTCTCTTACAATTCATGACTTGTGGTATGGCATCTACAGCAGTTCCTGCATCAATTCATTGTGATCATTTAATTGTTGGTAAAGAAGGCGCTGAAGATGATTTACGTAAATCAATTGCTACAAACAAAGAAGTATTTGATTTCTTGCAAAGTTGTGGTGAAAAATATGGTATTCAATTTTGGGGTCCAGGTTCAGGTATTATTCATCAAATCGTTTTGGAAAATTTCTCAGTTCCTGGTTTGATGATGTTAGGTACTGATTCCCACACTCCTAATGCAGGTGGTTTAGGTGCAATCGCTATTGGTGTTGGTGGTGCAGATGCAGTCGATGCTTTAACTGGTACTCCATGGGAATTGAAAGCTCCGAAAATCTTGGGTGTCAAATTAACTGGTCAATTATCAGGTTGGTCTTCACCAAAGGATGTTATCACCACATTGGCAGGTATCCTAACTGTTAGAGGTGGTACTGGTTATATTGTTGAATACTTTGGAGAAGGGGTTAAATCATTATCATGTACTGGTATGGCTACTATTTGTAATATGGGAGCCGAAATTGGTGCAACCACTTCCACTTTCCCATACCAGGAAGCACATAAGAAATACTTGATTGAGACCAATAGAGCACCAATTGCTCAAGCAGCGGATACTGTCAATCAACAATTTGGATTCCTACAAGCTGATAATGGTGCTGAATATGACAAGGTTATTGAAATCAATCTTTCGGATTTAGAACCTCACGTTAATGGTCCTTTCACTCCTGATTTATCCACTCCGATCTCCAAATTTGGTGAAACAGCCAAAAAGGAAAACTGGCCAGAAACGGTTTCAGCTGGTTTAATTGGTTCTTGTACGAACTCTTCATACCAAGATATGTCCCGTGCTGTATCTATTATCAAACAAGCCGAAGCCGCAGGATTGAAACCAAAGATTCCATTCTTTGTGACACCAGGTTCAGAACAAATCAGAGCTACTATTGAACGAGATGGGTTAATTGAAACTTTTGAAAAGAATGGTGCTATTGTATTAGCAAATGCATGTGGTCCATGTATTGGACAATGGGACAGAACTGATATTCCAAAAACTTCCACTGAAACCAATGCCATCTTCACTTCATTTAATAGAAATTTTAGAGCCAGAAATGATGGAAACAGAAATACTATGAACTTTTTAACATCGCCAGATATGGTTACTGCCATGATATATTCCGGTGATATGAATTTTAACCCAGTAACTGATTCTATCAAATTGGCAAATGGCGAGGAATTCAGATTCCAACCTCCAACTGGTGACGACTTACCTTCTCAAGGATTCATCCAAGGTCGTCAAGAATTCTACCCTGAAGCCAATCCACTACCAAAACCAGAAGTCCAAGTTAACGTTTCGCCAGAGTCTGATAGACTACAATTATTAGAACCCTTTAAACCATGGAATGGAGAAGAAGTTTCTACAAATGTATTGTTGAAAGTTGAAGGTAAATGTACAACTGATCATATTTCAGCTGCTGGTGTATGGTTGAAATATAAAGGCCATTTGGAAAATATTTCCAACAATACTTTAATTGGAGCTGTTAACAAGGAAACTGGTGAAGTTAACAAGGCATACGATTTGAATGGAGATCAATATGGCATTCCTGAATTGATGATCAAATGGAAACAAGATGGAAGACCATGGGTCGTAGTTGCTGAACATAATTATGGTGAAGGTTCAGCTAGAGAACACGCAGCTTTGTCACCAAGATTCTTAGGTGGTTCAGTCATCTTAGTTAAATCGTTTGCCAGAATTCATGAAACCAACTTAAAGAAACAAGGTATGTTGCCTTTAACTTTTGCTGATGAAGCCGATTACGATAAAATCTCGGCTGGTGATTTATTAACCACCGTTGACTTAAAAGATATGATCGGTAAGGAAGGTAACAATGGTGGTGTTTTACGCGTTAAAGTTACAAAACAGAACGGGTCTAGTTTTGAAATATTAACTAAGCATACCATGTCTAAGGATCAAGTTGAATTCTTTAAAGCAGGTTCTGCCATCAATTATATTGGGAATTTAAAGAGAGAAGCTGAAACAACCGTTTAATCTAATAGAAATTGTGTATTTATTTAATTGTAACAATAAACAAGAAACGTGCATTTTTTTAATTATGGAATTATATGTATGTATGAATGAATGAAGCTGAATTTTGGTAAAAACAGTTATAACCGACTGAAGGTTTTCTAAGCATCAATTAACTTGTCGGTATCTTTGTCTCCTTCGTCATCATCTTCATCATCAGCTTGGCTTCTATCTCTGTCATAAAATTCATCTAAAATCTTTGGACTAATTCTATTCAACATTTCCTTAGGATAAATTCTTAATAATGACCAAGCAAGATCTAAAGATTCGAAAATGGTTCTATTTTCATAAGCACCTTGACTAATGAAGTTCTTTTCAAACTTTTCCAAGAATTCCAAAGATAATTTATCTTCCGTAGATAAAGCTTCTTCACCAACAACGGCCTTCATGGCAGCAGCATCTCTACCAATAGCATATTTAGCATATAATTGATTGGAAACATCACCATGATCCTTTCTGGTCATCCCTTCACCAATAGCAGACTTCATCAAACGAGATAACGAAGGTAAAACGTTAATAGGCGGATAAATACCACGATTATGCAATTGTCTATCAATAGATATTTGACCTTCAGTAATATAACCAGTCAAATCAGGAATAGGATGAGTGATATCATCATTAGGCATAGTTAAAATTGGAACCTGAGTAATTGACCCATTTCTACCTTCAACTCTACCTGCTCTTTCATATATTGTCGATAAATCGGTATACATATAACCTGGATAACCTCTTCTACCTGGGACTTCTTCTCTAGCAGCAGAGACTTCTCTCAAAGCATCAGCATATGAGGACATATCGGTCAAGATAGTTAAGACGTGTCTTTCGGTTTGATACGCCAAATATTCGGCAGTTGTAAGGGCTAAACGAGGAGTAATAATTCTTTCAATAGTTGGATCATTAGCCAAGTTTAAGAATAAAGTAGTTCTTTCTAAGGATCCATTTTCTTCGAAATCCTGTTTGAAGAAACGAGATGTTTCTAAATTAACCCCCATAGCAGCGAAAACAATGGAGAAATTTTCTTCATGACCATCATGAACATCTTTAGTTGGTCTAACTAAACCAGCTTGTCTACAAATTTGAGCAGCAATTTCATTATGAGGTAAACCAGATGCAGAAAAAATTGGGATTTTCTGTCCTCTAGCAATGGAATTCATGGTATCAATGGCGGAGATACCTGTAGAAATCATTTCTTCGGGATAAATACGTGCATAAGGATTGATTGGAGATCCATTGATATCCAAATAATCTTCAGCAAATATCTTTGGACCTTTATCAATTGGACGACCGGACCCATCGAAGATACGACCTAACATATCTTCTGAGACTGGGATCTTTAAATTTTCACCCGTGAATTCAACTCTAGTCTTTTTGACATCAATTCCTGAAGTACCTTCAAAAACTTGAACAATTGCCTTAGTACCTCTGACTTCTAAGACTTGACCTTGTCTAATTGATCCATCAGGTAAAGTTAAGTTAACAATTTCGTTATAACGTGGAAATTTGACATTATCTAAAATGACCAAGGGACCATTGACACCCCCGACAGTGTTATAAGTGATTCTTGGTTTAATTTTAAACCCTTGGGTGACTGCGGTCTTATTCAATTCAAACAATTCCTTATCAGAAAGAGACATGATGTATTCAATGCAATTGGCTTGACTTAAACTTCTGTTACTTGACGTCAATGATAAGCCTAAATTTCAAGTCTGCTTTTTTTTCCCAGAGGGATTGAACAACGAGGGAGGCTGCCATTTGTTAATGCTGAAATTTACTCTTACTTGGTATGTCATATACGCACACTTATCCTAAGTTATGTACTACTACTTATATATCTATAGCATCTCACTTACTATATCCCAGTCATCACTCAAGTTTAACTTGTTTTGATGATTCAAAATCAAATCTCGTAGTTTTAAATCCAGGAAAGCCATTGATCTATGTTGCTGTTTATGGTTAGCCGAGGATGATCCCATTATTGACTGATAAACATGCTCCATAAGGGTTTGAAAATGGGCTGTATCGGAGAAATCACGAGCCCGATGATTCATATCCACTTTTGGAAGACCACATGAACTGTCTAATTCATTTACTCTTCGTTTGAAATATTGATCTATGTTGGCAAGCATAGCTCGTAATACTTTGTCAAAATTGCACCAATCATTCAGCGGTAGATTATAATTATCATTCGTCGTAAACGTAACAAACACCTGAAAATTGATAATCAACTTCACTATTACTAGTAAAAATTTAAGGAACTCTTTAATTGAAAGCTTATTAAATGGCTTATTGATAATTTTATGTGGTATAATAATCATATGTTTCTTGGGCCCAGTTTGGGCCACTGGTGTTGTTGCCGTGGTTCTTGCTACAACATTGGAGGCAGTGTTTGGTGACATTGAACGTTCTTTAAGTATTGGTATATTATTGAGATCACTTGGATCGATGGACGAGTTTCTTTTAGCCCTACGCTGAAAATTTAATGTCTTTGCTGATAATGGCAACTTGTATGCGTCACCAAGCTTAATTATCTTCTCCGTAGGGTTCTGAATATCTTTAGGAGGTTCAGGCGTTGACAGTATTGACAGTTCTGAAGGCCTGCCCTTTGGTTCTCCGTCACCTAATTTCTCTTCTTTTTCATAATCATCATCATCTTCTTCTTCTCCATCATCATCTCCTTCTTGAAGTCGTCCATTTTGTGTTCCAAGTATCATCCTTTGCTTCTTTTTTATCAAGTCGTAGAATTTCCCACTAGGAACTAGTCCAATCAATTCATGGATGTGAGGGAGCTTCACTTTAAACAAACTAGACAAATGCCATTGCAAAATAATCAATTCTTCAAGAAATTGGTTCAAGGTTAAAAGATTATAACTTAAGAACTCGTCTAATTTTAAAATAGGTTGATGCATAAATTGTATTCTCCCTTTTTCTCTGTGTTGGAACATGATTTCACGTAGAACCTTAAAATTCACACACTGCAGTTTTAGCGCGTGCCTCTCAACCTGCTTATTCTTGGTAGATTTATATTCCGCAATCTGACTAGTCAAGTAATCCATATTCTCCAGGTATATCTTCATCATTTCTGTCTCCTTTGTCAAAAAACATAACCTGATTTCATCCAACTCTTTCTCCATTCGTACCTTCTCGCGCTCCATATTCTCAATCCTCTCATATAGCCGACCAGTTGTATTCTTAATGGCATCCAACCTTATAGCCATTCCCAATATTCGTAATTTATTTAACTGGATAGCGAGGGAAGTTATTGTCAACATCAGAGGTTTTGGTAAATCAGTATCCATCGATTGATATACCCGAGCTGCTTCTTCACGATTCCCAAAAGTTAGGAGATCATTGATTTGAAATATCTTATCAATTTGGACTTGACATCGGTTGTTGAGGACATCGTCTGATTTGGATCGGGATTGGAATTCCCGTAGAAGTTCGCTTGCTATGCTTGTACTTGAGGGTATGGCTGGTTTAGCAACTGATTTCTTAGTCAGGCAGGTCGTGTTTGCTACAAGTATAGGCTTATCATGGTCATTTACAATGACTTGATTCGGAGACATTTCCTTTGAAGAGATCGCATAAGGTTTATGTCCTCTAGATTTAAATCAGTAAAGGTCTTGTACTCCTTTTTATTATCGGGACTACTTGTCGCCTTTGATAAGGTTGGCGATATTGGTTAGCGCACGACGCATTCAGTTTGTACTAATATCACCAAGGAAAAGTAAGAGTATTCTCTCGAGTCCAGTTATCATGAAAATACACTGCTTGAACAACGTATTAAGGTTATCGTAATTCAGTGAGTGATATATTTCTGGAGGATTCTTCCTTTGTATGAAATGAGCTTTCTTCGATGTAAATTATTATGAATCAAACTTCAAACAGTAACTTGCTTGGTCATTTTAAAGGAAAACGTCCAATACCTCATGTATTAATTAGTTACAAAATGTTAGAAATACACACCTACTTGAAAATTTCGAAATTCCACCCGGAACTCACTCCGCTGGGGCAGTTGCCACCCCCAAAACAGTATCGGCTTGACCATAATACAAGAACCATGTCCTATTAAACAACACCAATCCTTCACAAAACACAACGTTATTAACTAACCCAGTCTTTTCTTCTTTAGTTTCAGGTACTATCATTGGTTTTTCCAATCTCGACATTGGCCCTTTCCCAATCTCATCATAGTGAATCAACATTTGTGAAATAGTATAACTTCCGCTCTCTAATTCGGATGTGCCATTTGTAGCGCAATTGTATACCATTATATATAGTCCATTGCCCAAGTTAATTGGAGCAGGACCCGATTCAATTAATCTAGATTCATGCGGATATACTGATGTGGTAAATACGTTATCATCAAGTGTAGTATCAGGATGGGGAAGATTCCAATGAATTAAATCATCAGATACAGCTAGATAAAGTTTCCCATCTCCCCAAATCATATAATACAATCCATCGATTCCTCTTCTTTCTGTGAAAATAGCTCCAGATTTACTCCAAAGTGGAGATCCCCCAGGTGTGTTCATAAACAAAGGTGGATATTTTGTCCAATTAAACAAATCAGTGGAAGTAGCTACACATAACCGAGCAGCTTGTTTATCATAGGCTGTATATGTCATGATAAACAATTTAGAAACTTCATCTCTAACAATTCTTGGGTCTTCGCAACCTCCACCAAGTTCATACGGTTCAGTAGGGAAGAGAACAGGCTTGGGAAATCGTTCAAACCTGTACCCGTCATCTGACCAAGCTATGCCGATACTCGAGACTTTTTGAAAGTTTTGGGCTCGATAGAGGAGGAAAATTCGCTGATCAATTACTATGGCAGTAGCATTATATATATAAGCTGATTCCCAATCGTGAGATGAAACTGGAGTAAGAATTGGGTTTTGTGCATATTTGGAAAACGGTCCTAACGGAAAACGAATTTGGGATTTCCGTGACTTTTGACATCCAACTACAGAATCTTCATTAATTGTTGGTATCATCATCGTTGTTGCCTTTATATTTATGAGTATGTTGAAATTGCGTTGTCTGGTGGTGTAATTGAAGCATTCAGCTTTTCTTGATCCTCAACTCAACGAAATCAATCCCATCACTAATTATGTGGGGGGAGTTTAGTCAAGAATAGACGACATTAACGATGCGACAATTCTTGGGCAGTATGGTTGATTAAAAAAATGTCTCAACTCCAAGTTTACTGTTAATAGTAAATCTTTTGTTGTTAATAATCATTACCTATTTTTCTCAATAAATTTACTTAACAGTTTTAAGGGCAAAAATGATTGATTGATTGAATTAAACTAATTACTCAACACTAATAAACTTAATTTTATTGCTTTGGTTTAGGACCAAAAAAAAGTCGCTTACTTAAGTTTACTTCCATTCAAAGAAAAAACTGACTTCTTTATCGTCTCATCTCAATCTCAACATCAAACCTCAATCAGTCTCACTTTGTCGATTGGTTAGCGTTTGTTTACTTGTTCTTGTATATATACATACATACACACTATACCATCAACCAAAATAATGAAAAATTAGTGACAAGAGCTCTTAACCACCGATAGAAATAAGCACACGCAACCACACCTATACGTTGTATTTATTAAAATTATCTATATTTATATTCAGGATCATATTTAAGAAAATAATGGGACAATTATTATCACATCCAATTGAGGATAAACAATTGGACTATAAAACTCACAACAAGCTTTCCTATTGTGTTGGTGCAATGCAAGGTTACCGTATGACAATGGAAGATGCCCATGATGTCAAAATAAATGAAGATGAAAGTTTGGCAGTATTTGGAGTATTTGATGGCCATGGGGGTAGATTATGTTCAGATTATTTAGCATCACATTTACCTAGATTATTATTTCGAGAATTACAAAGATTGAAAAGAAGTAACAGTGGAGCAATTTGCGACGGCACTGCTACCACTACTCATTCTTCATCTACACATGTTGGTGATGGGCGTATTGACAATGTTAATATTATTCGGACTATCCGGGATAGCTTTTTTCAAATTGATTATGAATTGAATCAAAATTTACTTCATGCCATGAATTGTGGAAGTACAGCAATAATTGCAGTTTTGCTAGATGATAGGATATATGTGGCGAATACTGGGGATTCGAGATGTATATTATCTATCAATGGCTCAGCCAAGACATTATCATTTGATCATAAGCCTAGCAACATGGGAGAAAGAGTAAGAATTGAGAATAGCAATGGATACGTGTTGAATAGTCGAATAAATGAAATCCTTGCTTTATCAAGAGCATTTGGAGACTTTAAATTTAAATTACCATTCCTTGATAATTCAAGAAATAAATATATAAATGAAAATAAAGCAAATTTATTGAGAAAACTGATTCATTTACCACCAGAATTATTTCAAGTCACCGTTGAGCCAGATATTTTGATATATGATATGAAACACGTCGAAGCTCAACCAGAATTCCTTGTGATTGCTTGTGATGGAGTGTGGGATTGTTTTAAAAATAATCAATTAGTTAAATTAATCAGAGACAAATTGGCATTTGGATGGAAATTAAATCGAATTGTCGAATACATATTGAATGATTGTTTAACAATGGCTAATAACTACACCGGAATTGGATTTGATAATATGACTTTAATTATTGTGGCAGTTTATCCTAATGGTGGAACGATTGATGATTGGTATAGAATGATGGTTGAAAAAGTCTTGAAAGAAAAGGACTTAATTTAAAGTCAATATTTTGCATACCTCTTATACATAGATTAAAACGAAAGGCCACGACTACTTATTCTAGACTAGACTTAATAGTTAATGACGATTAATCATGATTTCTTATGTAAACCTTTGTCAATGTTGAACCATTGTCAAGCGGGCTCTTCCATTCGTGCCTGATTTAATTCTCACGACAACAATTCTTGCAATCCTGCCATTTTCAATCAATTTAATTGTCATTAAATATTTGACTTTATCCCTTGCTTCTTTAACCTCGGTAGATTGAATTCTTATTATTCAGGTAGTGAGAGCTGAGTTTTTGCAATGAATATGTTTTGCCATTCTATCTTCAATCTATATAGGGGGGATTGCAAGGGAGACTTTGTATTATAAAAGGAAGCAGTATAATGTGAGGTTCAATAGGTTGGATTTAGATTTGTACTCGCGTTTAATAGTTGAGGAGTATCTCATCTCGTTTTGCTTGTTGTGATTCTATCTTAATAACGATTGAACGTATCTACAACAAGTCGTTGTTACCTCTAATTTAAATGAGTATTTGATGCGTCTAATGAGAACGGCAGGTGTTCAGAGGACGTTTGTAAATCTCATACAAAGGGGGTAGTTCTTTGTAGTGTTCAATATTTGATCACAAAACTAAAAAATTGCAACTTATTCAGGACCTATCAAAGTAGGTGAAAAATCGCTTCTTACCAATGCAATATCTGGATCAATTCCAAAGGGAGAATTTTAGAGCGTTTCTTACTTTTATGAAATCGATATGCACCCAAGTATACTTTGACCCATAATCACAAACCATCCAAAATGTTCAATTGAAAAATCTATTCCCATGAGATAGCTTGTAGCTCCGATCTAATTTACAATTTCCAAAAACCTAATTCGGAAATCAAGGTTTTAATATGAACTTGTTGGGGTTGTATTGGACAAGTTAGGCGGACGTAAGATCACCCTACTTTTACAACTCAAAGTCATGCAAGTATTCATGATAAAAAATACCTGAAAAAGTGCCATTAACCCACATCTTCGTATCTTCTTTGGTTTAGATTTCTCTGCCTGATAAATGCGATCCTGGCGTCTGTTCTATAATCTAGAGACGTAGTTTACGAACCCGAGTTCCCAGAGATTGGGTAGATTTACCAAACGTGGAGGTCAAATGTCTTTTTGTGGTTCCCACAATACTAATGATTTCAAATGCTTCATACAAGACTTGCTTCAAACGAACAAGTAAGAGACGCGTCTACTGGATGTAGCTAGCCACCGTTCGATCCTATACGATAGTCTCATAACTAGATATATACTAAATCGAAGAATTCAACCTTGAAGTAGCTTAAATCCAACGGGTGTATTTGGCCCCGTTCTAGGAAGTTATTGCCCAATTGTTGTATGGAACTGCTAAGTAACATCCCCCCAATCATTACCAGCAGGAGTGCCAATCCGTTTTGACTTACTTCCTCTTGGGATTGTGATGGAGCTACGTGCTTGAAGGAGGAAAGGAACCTTTCCATGATGGATTGAGCAGTCGATAATAGAGGAAAGCTTTATAGGATGCATGGTCCTCTTATGAATTTCAACGCACTCTCCGTCCTTCACAATCTCCAATTCTCCCCATACGCTATAGAAACTGTTCGTTTCCTTATCCTTGATTAAAAGGGAACAGAATTCAACCACCAAATTTACCTCTACAACAAAATGAACGAAAACCACAGCTTTTTCAAGCAATCTTCTTTTAAGCAAAAATGAAACCTTTAACAACATAATTCATTTTGAAGTCCGTAGTACGGATGTTATAGAGGGGAATTGTAGTAGTTGAATGAAAAGAGGAATGATGAATGGTAAATCTTGTATTTGTGAAACTTGGCGGATTATTTTTGCAGCCATCATCACCAACAGCACGGAAACCCTAAGTTGAATCACATGACTCATACTTAACCATAGTAGTTGTTGAATCTAGAGATTAGAGACAATTCGGACCAACGTGAGTTTCTCGTTAAATACTCCATGATTGTCTCTCACACAACCTCCAAATTGTCTGAATGAGATGCAAAACCCACACATTCAAGAATACTTACTGTTCTTACAAACGTAGAATGTGAACCAACTCTGGTGTCGCGCTAGTACAAAAACGTGTTATTGTTAATCGATATTAATGGGGATGTCTAATTCTTATTTTATTATTCCTATCCAATAAGAAATTGACGAGAATGATAAAAAGAAAAACAACAAAACCAGTTGTTTAATTTATTGTTTACTGGCAAATTGTAACACTGAATGAACAAAAAAGGAACACGAGTTACTCAAAAGTGAATTAAACTTAAAGTGTGAGTGTGAATGAAAGTTTATTTCCGAGTGGTGTTTGTCTGTTAAGTTAAGGAAGCCACACCAAACTAAACTAAAGTAAACCAAAAAAAAAAAAAAAAAAAGAAACAGAAAACGATTTGTTAAAAATAAAATAAAATAAAAAACCATCTGATTTTATTTTTATTTCATAGTAAGTTAAGTACATCCATAATAAAAAGAAAGCAATAAATAAATTTTATTAAATAAACAGTGAAAAGAAACCATTCATTCATCTATCAATTGTTTTGGTTAAGGACACTCCGAGAAGGTAAGGTAAGGTAAAGGTAATTGTACATACAAACATACATAATACTTACATAATTTATTATATCCAATTGCCTTTTTATACAGCCAACAATTCCTATACATTATTTATCCATTCATTGATTCATTCATTCATTCATTCGTTCATTTGCATTTATTCATTCATTACCATAGTTACAGGTTATATTCTTTTTTTGGTTAGTCCTTTCACTACACCCTGACACACACACACACAAACACACACATATATATATATATATCTTCACATCATTTAATAGGTAACCATGGCTTATGTTGAAACGAGACAACCATACATTGATCCTGTTATATCATTAGTAACGGATCCAAATTTAAATAAAGATCAAACAAAATCAACTGAATTGATTCGACTAATTCAAAACATAACTGAAAGAAAGATATCAAAGTTGTGTTCATCGTCATTTATAATCTTACAAACGTTGGAAAAATTACAACTAAAATTAAAAAGTTGGGAATTCTTATCATTAGATTATAATAGTCAGTATCATTTCGAACAAGAAAGTTCTGATATTAAACAATTTAATACTGGTGTTGCTGATAAAGTTATAATAGCATGTGCTGAAATAAATCGAAAAATATCAAAGATATCGTCTGACATTGATTATATAAGTAAAGCTTCACGAACATTGAGTCCATTGGATTTAATCTCAGATAGCGGAACAATGTTAACCTCATTAATTCTCAGAATAATTAAATTGAAAAATGAATTGGCTGAATTACTATCTATTTCATATCTGAAAGCCAAATTAATATTAATTGGTCAAGAATTGGAAGAAATAATGGGCAACAGCGGAGATGAAGATGAAGATAACAGGGATAAATCAACAGTAGATGCATATAAATCATTCATAACTGGCCTATTGCATCAGTTAAACGATGCCATAGACCAGAATGATAACGACGCTAAATATGAATGTTTAGCAATGATTAATGACATGGAAAGAATGTTTGAAAAATTCAAATTGGAAAGAATGGTAGACTCAATAGAGCAATCATTCATCCAAGAAAGTGCTCTAGTTACATCTACCCCACCTCAATCACATCTCCACCCACCACAACATCAACGTAGATACTCAGAAATTACTTATTCCGAGTTTGATTTTGATTCATCTGATTCAGATATTCACACTTCCGCATCCCAGCATCACACCGCCCCCTTGGTTCATTCTATCACTAGACAAAACAACGGCAAGGAAACACAATCGATTGCATCCATATCTTCTTCCGCACAGAAATCTACAATTACTGATGAATTACCATACTTAATGACGGCATTCAGTTCTATAAAAAATATGGAAGAAGATATCTCCCATTATGCCCCAAGAGCACCGTTGTCACCAAATTCATCTTCAAATAGGTCATCGCCAACTAGTTCATCCACAACAGTAAGCAGAAAACGCAGTGCGCCAATGGGCCCTTCATTACCTCCAAACTTTAACGAGGCCCAACCACAATCACAACAACAACACAGAAAGCCATTCTTCCACAAAACAAATAATCTCCCCCAATCATCATTATACGCTGAGAGTAGTATTGTCACAGAGAATCCTCAAGTAAGATTACCTAATCCCTATGTATTATCAAGTAACAATTCCTTTTTGGCAAGATTGGGAATCCGTCCTCAAGTCATATCTGTACCACTGGAGCGTTCCACTTTAGTGAATTCGACAACATTAGCTAAGAAGGATGTACAGAATGATAATGAGGTGGATGAAAATGAAGATGACAAGGAAAACATAGAAAACGGCGTTAGATTACTTACTGCTGAGAATTTAAGGAGTCACGAGATTATGAAATTGGATGTGATGGAATCGTTTGATGATGATATCGATGACTATGTTGAGTGAACAAGGGATATTGGACTATTTATTTTGTATATGGGGTTATTTAATACAGTTAATTTTATGAGAACAATCTAGTTTGGAATATATTTAATGTCTTTGATTTTTTTCTAGAAAAAACTATACAACGAAACTGGCTGATATTTAGAAAGGAAAGACTTCTGTTTTGTATCAGTCCCTACTACACAGAAGAGGAAACTCTCTTGGAACTATTACACTTGTATAGCTCCTTAACAAAACTTTCTCCCCAATAGCCTGAAGTATATTTGGAAATATATCCAAACAATCTCTTGAAATTAATATCTTTCTTTTCTTCAGGTAATGTTAAACTTTCTTTAATTGCTTCACTTAAATCTTCAGTATTCCAAGGGTTAACAATAATAGCACCATTTAAGGATTGTGCTGCCCCAGCAAATTCTGATAAGATCAAAGCACCTTTACGCTCTTGTTGACAGGCAATATATTCATAACTAACCAAGTTCATACCATCTCTAGTTGAACTAACCAAACAAACATCACTTACGTTATATAAACTAATCAATTCATCAAATGGGATCAGCTTATGTAAGTAGTGAATTGGGGTAAACTCAACTGTTCCAAATTGACCATTTATTCTTCCAACAAGTTCATTAACTGACGATCTTAAATTTTGATATTCTTCAACATCACCTCTCGATGGAACAGCTACTTGGACCAATACGACTTTCCCAATCCATTCTGGATTTTCATTTAGGAACACTTCAAAAGCATGGAGTTTTTGAGGAACACCTTTGATATAATCAAGCCTATCGACACCAACAATGACTTTAACCCCCCCAAATTTCGATTTAAGTTGTTGAATACGAGAAATGACACTTGGCTTTTTTAATCCATCAATAAAATTATCAACATCAATCCCGATTGGGAATGCACCGATACTGATTGACCTATTTTGAAATTGAATCGCATTAGGTAAAATGGTAACGTGGGGCACAATTCTCGAAACCGAAGATAAGAAATGGCGAGCGTAGTCATAAGTATGGAACCCGATTAAGTCACAACTTAAAACCCCTTCTAAGATTTCTTTACGTACTGGTAAAATACGATATATTTCTGAAGATGGGAATGGAGTATGGAGGAAAAATCCAATTCTAATATTTTTATATTTGTCACCAATTTCAGCACGCAACATTTGTGGTAATAACATTAAATGATAATCATGGACCCAAATCATGTCATTGTCGTTTACTTGACCAGCAATCTCAATGGCAAACTTTCTATTGGCTTCAATATATGCAGCCCAAGCATTTTCATCAAAATTCATTTCCCCAGGATGATAGTGGAATAATGGCCATAAAATACTATTAGAAAATCCATTATAATGTAAATCAGCAATTGTATCACTAAGGAAAATGGCAGTACAGTTGAACTTTGACTTAAGATCTGCATTGACACGTTGTTGTTCATCTTCAGGAAGTTCTAATCCCGGCCAACCTAACCATTGAAACTCAGTTGATTTTTTAAGCCCCTGTAATGCGGTGACCAACCCTCCAGAAGACATTGAATAAGTGTAGGAGCCAACATTGGAGCGTTTGATGGTGACCGGCAATCTATTGGAAACTACTAATACCTTTCCTTGAACCATTGTTGTCATGTGGGTGAGTATCTTTTTGGAAAAGGTGTTTCAATTTAAACTTTGTAGCTTATGTAATTCACTTTGCTATTTAAGCCGTACGCAAATCGTAATGGATAAGTAAAAAATCAAGGAAAAAGGGCAGGATATTTATAAGTAAGAAAACTGCTTATCTTAGATGATGATAATAAAGAATAAAAGGGTGTGTAATGTAAATGGGTCTAGAGCAAGCCGCGATATATGTGTTAAGGGGGTGGACGAGTGTGCGTGTGGTTTAGGTTGTGATTGAGTACCATGTTATAACAATCAAGATCTAGAAACTTCGAAATCTGTAGTTGTCCCAAAATCTATGGGGGGATGGGGGGCAATGAATGTGTACGTTGCAGTTCCTGCATATAAATCACACAGCAACAACAACACACAAGGTGAAATTAAAGATTACACAAATACGCAAGGTTTGTTACTTATGTATTATAAGAATTCATATACTTCCCAATCAGGAAGTCTACAAATTCTCGTTTTTTCGTGCTTGTTAATGTTAATTCAGAAGAAAACTAAATTGTCACCTCCCGTTTAGATGAATACCAAGCTTAACAGTCCATTAACGTGAGACACAATACCATGTACAATCCATATGGTAATGTAGCTGATACATATCAGCAACAGCAGCAACGTCATGTTCCAAAACAACCTGTTTCGCAACAATATTTGCAACATCCGCAACCTCACCATCCAACTCAGTTTAATCAACAACAACCAATGCAATTTGGCCAACAAGACCCACCAGAAATGCATCAACAGGATCAACAGCACCAACAGCAACCAATGCATCAACAACAATATCACCACCAACAACAACCTCAACAGCGACAACAACAGCAACAGCAACAGTCAGGTTTCAATTTTTTCAATGATCCGGCAACTGCAATAGCATCACAATTTGCCCGCAGCGGATTTGAACAATCAAATCAATATCTCCAAGAAAATTTTGGATCCTTTGCATCGTTTTCTGGTGGTGTAGCTGATATCAAATATTATTTCCAAATATCAAATTCTTATGTATTCTGTAAGATCCTATTAATCTTATTCCCTTATAGACATAAAGACTGGAATAGAATTTCTACGAAAGAAACTGGTCAAAGTCAATATCTACCTCCTAGCCATGACGTGAATGCTCCTGATTTGTACATTCCTTTGATGTCCTTTGTTACATACATCTTGCTTTGGGCTGCATTTGAAGGTTTAAAAGGTGACTTTCATCCAGAATTATTTGGATATTTAAGTTCTCAAACATTAGCATTTTCGATTTTGGATGTCGTGATATTTAAAACTGGATTATATTTGTTGAATTGTGGGAGTGGTAAAATATATGATATTGTATGTTTTGCTGGATATAAATATGTTTCTATTGTTGTTTTGCTTTGTACAAAGCATTTGTTTGGTAACTGGTTGGGTTCCATTGGATATTATTTTATTGTTATATTCATGATTGCCAATTTATCTGTGTTTTTAATGAGGTCATTGAGATTTTTGATCTTACCTAGTGTGAATAATAATAATAATGGCAATGTTGGTACTAGTGTTGCCAATAGCATCACTTCCAAGCAACGTAAAATTAGAGTTCAATTCTTGTTCCTTTATTCAGTCATTCTTCAAGGGCTTATCATTCTTTATATGAGTAAGTAAATGATAAGTAAACGTGACTACTGGTTCAGATAAAATGATTTCATAATTAAAATATATAGCTGATATCATGCACATATACAGACAAGTTTCTATTATGAGGACAGTAATTACCTAGGGGTTCGATGAAGCTGCACACGTTCTATATAATTATTTGCAAATTGCATGTGCTGACATGTCACAGGTATGAAATTTAAAAGTTCAGGTTCAACCAGTGGTCTGCATAGTTGAGAGGCTCTATAATTATGAACTATGATTAATATATTCGGTTTATAGATATAATTGAGTATTATTAAGGTAATTGGGTGATAATTGTCTCTGATAGATTAAAAATATTAAGAAAACTTAAAATTTCTAGCGACCACCACAGGTCTAAAAATCAACAGAAAAACTACTAATTTCTATTACCAATGCTCTTGGGTTGCGGGTAACTAGGTTTTCATTTTTGAATGTGTATTTGAATATAATAATTTGAACTTTTAAATTGAGTTGTTTCTAGTCTGTATCGTCATAACTATTTCAGATTGGCGACCTAATTGGACTTCATAAACGCGTCAACTTCGAGGATATGTTGGTTTGTCATTATAAGTTTATATTACTTATGATAGTAAAGGTGTACTTTGAATTTCGGAATCCTAATATTCTTGGAGCTCTCATTATCTCAGAATTATGTTAAAGAGGAAAGTGCTGCGCCCAATCTACAAATAACTACAGGTTTAATACATCAAAATAATTAATAAATGCTAACAAATAAGTAAACTAGAACTAAACAGCGATTGCCTTCAAATGAAAGCCAGTAACTTTGATTATAATCTATCCTTTTTTTATCTTTTTTATCTTTTTTATCTTTTTATCTTTTTTATCTTTTTTATCTTTTTTATCTTTTTTATCTTTTTTATCTTTTTTATCTTTTATAACATATAACATATAGCATGCAAACAACAATACCTTAATCAAATTAAAAATAACTAACCAGCACCAAAATCGATTCAACTATTACCTCAAATAGGAACCCATTACAACTTTAATTGAACAACCATAGCAGCAGGATGGAATCCATACACTAATATCTGCCACATTTTCACAATCATGATTTCCCAATGCCACTAACTTTAGCGTCATATAGATGATTTCTCATGGGACGAAGTCGTTTAAATAAAATAGGAATCTCCTGTATAGAACTCATTTAAGAACTCAAGTAAGCTTTCGATATTCTCCCATGAGATTTGTTCGATATTAATCTGATCATTGTGGTATTGATCCCACCACGAGCATTGTTCAATGGTTTTACAATGTTCCAACAACAATGAGTTTCGTTTATCTTGGAAGGTTACCCTTACCGATAAAACCAATTCCAACAATGGGTCTGCTTGATC